>OMNN01052905.1:0-11424 GCA_900302755.1 Chromis chromis
TTACTTTAGAATTTAATATTTCTTTTTACCCTGTTATCTGTCTGTATTTATTTTTTTCCTATTGTTTTGCTTTTTATTTTTAAAAGATGTATTCGAGCTTACAAGCTGTTTTTTTTTTACACTATAATTTTATTATTTCTTTCCATTTTGTCTTAATTTTCTTCGATTTTTATATTTATTTTATTTTATAATCTAATCTTGTTATTTTTTAGTATTTTCATTTACTTTATTTCTGAATTTTATCTTAAAAGTCATTCTGTTATTTTAATTTTATTTTGCAAACTGATTTTACAAGTTTTAACTGTTCCGTCTTGTTATTTCAACATATTTCTGTTGTTGCCCGTCTTACAACATGTACAGAACTTGCAGTTGTTTTAAAATGTGAGATATAAATAAAGAGGATTCAATAAAAGCAGCTCATGTATTATCATGTAAAGGCCCCTGGACTCATCCATCCATTCATCCATTCATGCATTCAAGGGAGAGAAATGTGGATTATTAAATGGATAACATGATTTCCAGATAGAGGACAAAAAGCTTGTTTCCATATTTTTTTTTTAATTGTATTTTGCAGCTGCTTTTACAGTAAATTCAAACCAACCAACAGAACCATCAAAGTTTTAAATTACAAGTCATTTCTTTTAAATATAACATCGACTTGGCTTTCACGTAGAGATATAGATCTATATACTTTATAATAATACATTCTAGGAAATAAGCTCCATGGAAAACAATATTTATTCACACACATTCTGGCTTCACAGCAGCAGAGAGTGACTTCAAACCACAAACCATAATACTTGGCGAGTTAAACGTATGACCTGCATAACCACATACTGTTTCTAGTCGACTAAAATAAGGAATCAAACCTCCTCTACCGCTAATAAACAACAGTACTCATTTCAAATAAGTGCCAAAATCCCTCCAGCTGCAATCACCGTTTAATTTAACACCAAAACATCAGCAGGAATCTCCAGAACAAACAGTAAAAACAGAAAAAGAAGTGGCTCGGATGTGACGAGACGAATATTTATTGTCTTTAAATAAGAACAAAAGGATGTCGTCTGCATAAACGGAGTGAAAGCTGCAGTTTGACTGGTCGATTTCAGGGACACGGATTCAAAAAATGAACAATAAAAACAAAAAAATGAGGAATAAAGGTGGACTTTATACGCTGACTGCTTTTCTGGATATAGAAAATGAAGCGACAGGTTGTGATTTCTGATAATTCACCATTTATAAAGTGTTTTTACATCAAATGAATGGTTTAAAGGATCATTCTGCTCGTTTCAACCTGCTGGATTTACCATTTAGGCGTCTATCAGGTGGGTAATACTAACTTTGTACTCCACCTTCAAAGCAACTGCAAGAAAGCTGCAATCATGCTGCAATTCTTCCAAGACTTGCATGTTCTAGTCACAGTACAAAGCAAATAGTTGACAGGTCGGATAGAAGTCAGTGGTTTGTCAGGTTTGTTTGCTCCTCAGTTCATCAAGACAATCCTCATCAAATGGATCTTTTGGAAAAGACATCCAGATGTTTATCAGCGGGATTTATTTTTCCCGTTAATCATTTGGTCCGTAAAACTTCAAAAAACAGCTTTAAAATGGTTCCCAGACGATTTATTTTGTCCAAACATATTTAACTTCATACTATTTAAGACAAAGAGACAAGCAAATATCAACATTTTAGAGGCTGAAACCAGAAAAATGTGGACTTTTACCCCTAAAAATGCTCAAAAACAAGAGCTACAGATTATTTTTCTCATGATTTCTAATGACTGATATATTTCTGACAACCAGGATTTGGTTAATAACTGATCTGTAAAGCCTTTAATCAGCGTTAATCGAGGAATAAATGGTGACTTATCAAAACAAGTGAAGCTCAGAGAAGATTTCATGTCGCTGTTTTTGTGGGTGACACTCAAACGTACAGTAAACTGGGAAATATTCAGTTTTAGAAAAGAAAAATCCCACCAAGAGCTTTAAAACACTGTTGGCACTCAGTAAGATTAACAATTTGTTCTTAACTGTTGGAATAAAGTGATGCCTTCCAACAGACCTGCATCTGTCGGACGTGTGAGAAATCTATCCCAAACATCCAGCTGTAGTTTTTAGCATCTGCTGCCTTCTTTCTAAATCAATCAGATGTTTGTTTGTATCCATTTGATTGTCGTCTTCGGCCAGCAGATGAGCCGACTAATAAAAACACGAGCTGCTTCACACACAATAACTGATCAGTGGAAATAAAATAATGTTAAACACCTTCAGTGTGGTTTTCTGAGCTACTACACTTTTATTTTACAAGCAGACAGTGTTTTATCTCACATCAGATTCAGACTAGAGGATCTTTCTGCCCAATAAGATGCTCAACGTTATTTCGACTCAGTCAAAACATGTCAAGGTAAAACATCATCTCCTACAATTACTTGTCTGAAAAAAGAAACCCAAGAATAATATTCAGAATAAGACTTAATCTGAATCACGTCACACTGATCAGAAGTTGTGCTTTACACTAGTCTGGGTATCTATTTCTGATGTTTGGTCATTTTATTTTGATTTAAGCTTTAAAAATCGATCAGGAACAACACATAGAAATTCCTTTACAGCTCTAAAACCGACATGATTTTTTTAAACACGCAGTTCAAACAGAGCTTAAATCAAATTAAGGCAAAAACAAATAAAGTTGTCTGGCTTCAGTTTGTGCTTCTTGTGTGTTATTATTACTGTCAAGTCGCAGATATATACTGTCAGATAGGGCTGTAACGGTACACAAAAATCACAGTTCGGTACGGTTCGGTTCTCAGTTAAGCGCCGGCAGGAGAAAAAACGGTCCGTCACCTCCTGTGGTCCACTGGAAACTCCTACTTGTTTTTAGTTCCGCAACACTGTGCAACTGTGAGACGGAGAAGGTCCGCCACAACTGTGGGCACTATTGTTTTTGCACAGTATTGCGGAACTAAAAAGAAGCAGGAGTTTCTAGTGGACCACAGGATGTGACGGACCGTTTATTCTCCTGCCGGCGCTTCTGTGATAAGCCTAGTCTGTATGGCTAGTGAATGGGATGGCTAATGCTAATGCTTTTTTAAATTAATTTTTCCCCCTAACTAAACCGTGATTTTTGTGTACTGTTACACCCCTACTGTCAGATGACGTCTGTAGGAAAAAAAGACGATCTAAAAACAAATGCTAATAACACACGCTGCATTTACAAGAACTAAACTAAAAGAAGCTAAAGGTGCCTGGAAATGACACATCATGGTAAAATACTACAAAGTAAAGCTGCAGCTAATTGATTAATGCCATTATTAGCTACTTTTTGGATCAATTAATCAACAGTTTGGTCCAGAACACCCAAATACTGAGTTTACTGTGAAGCTGCAACCAGAGACTGAAGGACATTTTTGCTAGTTAATCAATTATTAATCGACTGCTGGTTTCAGCTCTAAAGGAAAACAACATTAATACAGACAAATCGAACATTAATGGAGAATTCTGTGGCTTAAATGTAATAATAATAATACAGAAGAGTCCCAAACTGACGGTCCATAAATACAGATTCTGGTTGTCGATATATGTCGTCACTGTTTGCTTGTAAAACAAACCAGAGCTCAGAAACATGAACCCTGTCAAACTCTCCTTCCTGCCTAAACGTGGAATTTTTTCTGTTTGGTCACAAATTGTCTTTTCTCTCTTTGACAAACTGCAGCTACTTTCACGTCCTGTCAGTTTAAACACCACAATAAATAAAAACGTGACGGTTTGCTGCCTCCAGCCTCCTCCTGACCTCTCACTGCGCCTTGGCGGCCTTCTCCCGCTCTGCGGCGTCCATGGCGGCCATATTCTGGGAGGCGGTGATGAGATGCACCAGACTGATGCCCGACTTCAGGAGGCAGATGGTTCCACAGAGACCCTGCAGCCAGTAGAGCCACGCTGCAGCAGAAACACAGCCAAGACAACCAGAATTTATCATTTACAGCCTGAAAACAGTCAGTCAGTCACTACACGCTGACTCACTTTGTGTTTCACTACATAAACAAATATTCTGCTACAGCAATGTGTCAGAACAGAACCAGAAACAGGTCAACTACATTTATTAACAAAACTAAAAACCTTTAAGCTAGCATATGTTGAAGCTGCTACAGATTTCCTTCACATTTTCAATTTCACACTTTTCCAGACTTCTTGATAGATTTTTCAGACCATATTAAATATCTGAGGACAAACAGTTCGATGTTTATTAGGTAAATAAATGGTGTTTAAATCCTGGTGTTGACGTGTATGTTACAGTATGTCCACCCATTAGGGCTGGTCCGAATAGCAATTTCTGTGCTCCGGATATTCAGGTCCAATTAATGACGGATATCTGAATATTCGGCTCGTGTGGGGTGGGGTCACATTATCAACATTTCCTGAGAATTTCATGAAAATCCATTCATAAATTTTCAAGTTATCTTGCTAACAGACAAATTTGAACAACTAAGCACCAAACTAGCACCTGGTGCTTCTTGGTGGAAAAGCCCTACGAGAGACTACAGACAGAGAGGAGGTTCTGGGGATGAATTCTTACCTGCAGGCTCCTCGATGTGATGCAGCAGGTAAAGCAGACAGAAGAAGAGTTCGTTTCCAGCACACATCACAAACAGCACCGGCTGCAGGAGAAACAAACATCATTCACCTGCTTTCACTTTGACTTCTACATGAACAGAAATAAAATAAATAAGATGCGACGGCCAGCTGACCTTGGAGGTGTAGTAGATCCTGAGGACGGGGTTTCCAGACAGGTCGATGGTCTTGTGACTTGCTGATCCTTTTATCGTAGAGCTGAAATAAAGGAAATAGACAGATTCTCAACCATGAAGTGGTTATTTTAGCGTTGCAGAATATCTGTGGCATTTTCTGGTTTCTTTCCTCCTCTATGACAGTAAACTGAATATCTTTGAACAAAACAAGACATTTGAGGGAACACTGATGCACATTTTTCACCAAACAGCTGAATAATTCATTTGGAAAATTATCGAAAGATTAATCAACAATGAAAAAACTCATCAGCAGCAGTTTTACCAAGTTAGAAGGCTTCAGCTGGTCAGTCTGATAACTTATTAAAACGATTCATTCATTTTACAGCTGCAAGTTGAATAATCTTACATTGAAAGATTTTAAAGCAAATCTGCTGTAAGATGTGAAGATTTTTGTCCCATTTGTCAATAAATGAAAAGGCAACAGCAGGTCAGACTTTTAGAAGCTAATTTTTTAAGACTTTAAGGCCTTTTTCAAATGTTGTATCAGACTTTTGAATCACACTAAACCTCAGACTCTGAAACAGCTTGAAGTCTGAACCGAGTTCAGAACAACATGTTCTCTCAGTCCTGTTTCCTTTCAGCACCACAGAGCAGAAAATCAGCTCGTCACAAGATTCTCACACGAGGTTTAAGATTCTCTGATGTTTCAGAGAATCTCCTCCTGCAGCCAGATGAAGCCGAACACTCACCTGTGCAGGTGAAGCCAGTGGCTGGCGATGTCCAGACACATGCTGATCTGGAACAGGAAGGTGTACGAAGGGTAGAGCAGCGACAGGTTGACCAGCAGACACATGGTGGCGCATCGATCCGTCAGCATGTCCATCATCGCCCCGAATTTAGTGGCTGATAGGAAACAGTAAAGTCCTGTCAGGTCAGACTGAAGGAAAAACACTGCAGGGTTCATTAATCATCAATTTAAAGCTTCAGGATCATCACAGAGAACAACACAACACGTTAAAATACTAATAATCATGTTGACGCCTCCATTAATCTGAAAACAGAAGAAAACGTCCACAGGTAGAAGAAAAACTGTCACACTAAAGACATCTCCTGCTTTATTTTACTGTTTATATGCTAGATTTTAGTCTATTTCTGTCTTCTTCATCTATTTTATTGAGTTTTTAATGTAGTTTTTATCATTTTATTGTCTTTTTAATCTTTTTAAATCAGTTGTGTGAAGCATTGAAGCTGCTGCACAAATAAGGTTTGACTTGAGGAGCTGAAAACTGCAAATATTTGATTTGATCTTTGCTTGAATAAACAATGAAAACGAGGATTTTACTGTGACAAAGACGAAAATCTGTTGATGAACTGCAGTAGGGCTGGTCCCTAATATTCAAATATCTGAATATTCGTTCGTTGTGGTGGTATTCGGATAATAATTTTGATATTCGAATAGTCGTGCGCGCCGCCAAGGCTGTAGTACGTCGCTGAGCGTCGCTGAGGCCCCAGTACGCGGACCAACCAACTCCGATGTCACATGAATGGAGTCTGGTGTGACTGTCTGCAGTTGGTACACCTGCCTATTCAGGACACGTCCCTACTGAATAATAAGGCCTGTACTAAAAACTTTCAGTACAAGTACGTGCACCATGACTCCTCGAGTACTGATCCTGTTCCTGGCAGAACCAACCAGTCGAACCAATTAATTACAGGTTGTTATCTGCAGAAAGAGGTAATAAAACCAGTAAAACCTGTAGGTACGTACACTGGTTGAGCGCTCGGGCGGCGTGGCCATCGAAGGCGTCCAGCAGAGCGCTGACCAGGTAGCAGAAGACCGCGGGCCATGGACAGCAGGGCATCAGATAGAAGGACAGGAAGGCCAGAACCACACGGGCGTAACCTGGACCGACAAACAACAACAAACACAACAACCGGTGAGAAACAGGAGAATAAATGCAGCACCTGATAGAAAACCAGAGTACAAAACATTAAAACTAAAGTAATATTACACCTGATACTGAAACTGTCAATGCACAATCTATTGAGAAAGTAATGAGTCATAAAAAAGTAATACTGTAAATTATATTGACATTACCGTTGAGATTTCTGAACAGCTGAAGCACCAGAAACTTAAATCTTGATTTAAACAGCAAAGCTTCTGTTTTTTAACCCTCTGATCTGTGAGGAGTTTCAGCTTACTCTGCATTTATTAGCTTTGTGTTGCACATTTTGCTCTTTTAAAACCTGCTCCATTAAGTGGTTAAAAGTATATTTACTCTAATGATCTACTTTACTACTAATTTGATGTACTTGCATTTTTTTCCGTCACAGAGGAGTTTTTTCTACGTCCATCAAACAGGTTTAAGGCACCAACATGATAAGAACTAAAAATAAAAACAGCAATTCAACATATTAAAGCTGTTTTGTTATTTCTGGTTTCATCTATTCAGAAGAGAGAATTCAGTCAAATAAGGAAACTCAGACTGGAGCTGCTTGAGTATTTCTATTCCCTGTATTTCTACTTTACGACTACTGTTGAGTACACAAAGCCACAGCAACATTAAAAACAAAGATTTTACATTAAATTCTTATGAAGAACTTTTAATATATAAATATATACACACATATAAAAATACTTGGTTTTCATTTTTCAGTGGATATTCTTCATAAGATTTGTCTTGCTAATTAATTCTTAAATTAATAGTTTACTCTGTGAAATGTTTAAATGTACTCAAAGATGCCATCATGACTTCATTTAAATGTCTAATTTTGTTGAACCGAAACTCCAAAATCGTCACTTTACAGAGATATATGACGAAGTAAAGCATTTCAGAGGCTGGAATAAGAGAAGATTTTAAGATCTTTTAATTATTTCTGCCTTAAAGTTTCCAAAAACAAATCACAATTAACGAAGCAAAAACTGAATAAAAGTCTCTAAATTCAGTGTTATTCTTATGGTTGTTATTCCTTCAATCTTTCGGCTTGGTTAGCCTCCTCAGTTAGCTCATTTTTCTAAGCTAAACCAGAAAAAACGACAGCAGCTACATTCCTTAAATGGGTCCCTTTTTGAACGGAGTCTGGTCTGAGCGTCTCTTGGCATCATCCACTGTAACGAACGGAAGGCTAAAGCTAAGCTAGCTCCATGTTAGCAGAGACGATCAAAACTCACCGATTAAATTAGGAACGAAGAGGAAAATGTTCTCCTGCGCCATGACGGAGTTCGGAGCGGGTTCTGGTCGAACCGGGTCGGTCTTCTGGATCTACTACGGGGGGTATCCGAGGGTGAAACTCGGTGGGCGACAGTTCGGCTCGATTCGGTTGAAACGATGATTTCCTTCTTCTTCTTCCAGTGACATTTGCGGCAGACTGGACTCAGCAGCGCCGCTCTGCTGCCCCCCGCAGGTCATTTATAGAATTACACCGACACAGTTAAATCCTTAGAATAAAGTAAAAAACTGTGATTTTTTGGATATTTGAATTTTATTTTACAGATTGCAAAAAATACACAGTGTAATATAAAATAAAGACTAGAAAATGTATTTAAATTAAGATTTTTTTTAACATTATTATGTTTTTACATTTGCACACTGTATATTTTTTACATTACAGATCAGTTAAAAATGTAAATATTTTACAGATACATTTTACAGATATTTGCTATTTATTTCAAACTTAAGTGCAATAAAAATTTTAAAAATGGTAAAAAAATGTTTTGTTATTTTACAGATTTTAGCCATTTAATTAAATTAAGCACAAAAGACTAAAACTAAATAATGTCCACATTAAAAACCTGTATTTCTATAAATGGTGATTCCTTCTTAAATTATTGACAATAAAATTACACTATTACTACTATACTTAAATCTGCTAAAAATATTATTTTATTTGCTGTTATTGTCACCATTTTTAGTTTTTAAAATTATTTTTCTTGTCATCTTTGCTGCGAGATCTTCTTTTGTTGTTTTCAATAGGATTTTTATAGTTTTTTCCCAGTGTACATCAGTGTAAAACCACTAAAATTAAAGTTTTCTGTCACAAAGTGAAGTTTATGGACTTTATTTAACCTATACAAACTTTCTAAAAGCCCCAGAAGGAATAAAAACACAGCAACGCGTCTGTTTTTGTTCTTTTATTTCTCCAAAATTATTTTGTTACGTTTCTGTACAACTCGTTTTTTTCAACGTCAGAACCTGAAACATTTTAAACTCCTGCTGCAAAAAACGTCCGACAGACTCACAACCTTCACACAAACACTGACTCTCACTACAGCACAACCCTCCACCTTCATCACCACCATCATCATCATCATCATCATCATCATCATCATTATCATCACCTTCATCCTCCTCTCAGCTGCTCCAGTCAGTTTCTACCTGCTGGCCACAAACAACAACATCATCATCATCATTCGGGGTGTTTTTGTTTGTTTGTTTATAAAACTGCACCATGTGGACCCGAAGGGAAACCAGCGAATCTTGAATTTAAACACAGGTTTTGGAAATTTTCTTGTTTGCCGTCGACTCCTGAAGCACTTTTAACAAACATCTTTGTTGTTTTGGGATGTCTGACTGTCCTTGAACGCACCACAGAGCCACTTGCAGAACAGTTTCTGTTCTCAAATGACAAAAATATGACAAATGAGTAAAACCAGAGCTGAAAATATGAGTCCAATAAAGACTTTCACAGCTAAGAGAAATATTTCTGACAGTTAAGCAGTCGTTTAAGTCATTTTTCCAGCTTTTTAATCCAAAAAACTTGCAGCTTTGTTTGTTTATTGACATTTTAAACTAAATATTTTTGTAAACCAAACATTTTTCACTGTTTTCTGTCACTTTCTTCATCAAACAGTTAAATGTTAAAAACAATCTGCAGATGAATTTGGAATTCATGATTTGACTAATTAGCAGATTATTTCTTCAATTAGTCGATTGTTTTGACTATAAAATGTTAATTTTTCCAGCATCTAAAGCGACATTTTTATTACAAAATGGCGACATTACGAAATAAAAAATACATGAATTGTGAAAGTGTCACGAAATAAAACTAACTGTGGAAAAAAACGTGAAATGAAAATTTGCTTTTTTTTTTTTTTTTAAAAAGCATATTTTTTCCTACAATATCCTATTTAAAAAAGAAAGTTTCATAGTAAACAGTTAAATTTTCAATTCAATTATTTATAATTTAAAATACTTGCTCATATGATTATTTCAGGGTTTTTTTCTGGATTCCATAAAAATGTAACTTTTCAATGTAAAAAAACACAGAAATCAATTTTGTGTTATATTAAGAAGTCTTACATTAAAGTTTTAACTGGAGAATATTTGGTATTTCTGCTTGAAAAATGACTTAAATGATTAATTATTTAAGCTCACAGACATTTTTCACAGTTTTCTGACATTTTAGCAACCAGAAAAATAAGCAATCAACCATTTTTCCACTGTTAACTCTGGAGACGAAGGCAAACAGTAAAATTTCCCCAAACACAGAAATCCTACGGTCAGTAAACTGCTCACAATCTATTACAAGTGTTTCAGGAAGTAGAAATAAAGTGTGTTTATGTGGTTTTAACTTCCAGAGTGCAGCTTTCATTGGCAAAAATAACACTTGAGGAATGGTCAGCATTTCAAAATAAAAGCATTTAAAAAGAGAAAAATGAACGTTGGCAAAATGAAATCTCACGTTTTGAACAGTTCATCTGTCGGCCAGCAGACTCCCAACAAACGCTTCCACCAGTCAGTTTGTTTATCTACGTGTTTTCACCCACTGTTCGTTTTTAAAGTCCAGCATGTCAGCGGAGAGAAATCAGAAACTAAAATCTGTACAGCTTCCACTCCGAACAGTTCGTCCTCCTGCTCTCATTCATCATCTCTTTGTCAACATTTGCACAAAAATGAGAAGGAAACAAAAAGAAAAAGCCGAGAAAACATGTTGTTTTTTTCCTTTAAAATCCACCCAAACATTCGTTTACTATCAGTGCAAATGAGGTAGACATGACAACTAAAGACAGCATCCGATCGTACGGAGGTCGGTGATTTTCTACCCATTCGGACTGTGCAAATCAAAACACAGAGTGGAGTTCATGTACGGAGTCCCAGAGAGGCCAATATTAAAATAAAACTAACTGGGGAAACAATCACACGAACAAAGTGTGGAGAAACGGAACAACTTGTAAATTAAAAATCAACTCATTAGGATGAAATATTAAAATATTTTTAAAATACCATAAATGTTGTTTTTATGTAAAGATGGCTTTTTGTCACCTTTAATTTCCTGTCGTTTTACATTTAACTTCCATTTTGTCACTTTTTAATGTTTTAAAAAATCACTTTTAATAAAAATTTCACCTTTTATAACTTAAAATTCTGATACTTCATTACATTTTTTCTAACTTTAATCTTCACGTCTCTATTTTTAATTTGTTTACTATAAATTTCCTGTCGCTTTACATTTAACTTTATTCCCACCACTGACTTTATATTTAACTTTAAATTCTAAATGTTTTTTTTTTTTTACCTTTCATTTCCTGTCTCTTCCTTTAATTTTTTTTTAGCTTTGTCATTTTATATTTTTTGTTTACTATTAATTTCCTGCCACTTTACATTTTATAACTTCATATTTTGCCAATTTGTATTTCACGACTTAAAAAAACAACCAAAAAACACTGTTATTAATTTTATTTT
>OMNN01052906.1:0-12572 GCA_900302755.1 Chromis chromis
GTGGGAGGCTGCTCTCACTGAAGTGCTCCACTGAGAGACTCCGGAAGTCCTTCTTGCCCAGAGCCATCATACTTTTTAATGCTTCAAGAGGGAGGGGGAGGAGGGGAGATGAATAGTGGGCATATTATATATGCACTCACTGTTGTTGTTTTTATTGTTTCCTTATATTTATGGTATTTTATTATTATCATTGCATTTTACCATTTTTATTTCATTTTACTTCTTAGCTGTGACTGGGGTGTGTATCAGTGAGCAGCTGAAAAACTGAATTTCCCTTTGGGATGAATAAAGTATTTATCTATCTATCTATCTATCTATTGGCAACAGGCAACAGCTGGATAGCTCAGTGACTAACACCCTAGACCTTGGCATGGGAGATCGGTGGTTCAAATCAGGGCGCAGGTGTCCAGTGAGGACCCTTAGGCAAGGTCTTTAATGCTGCCCCACCTACCTACCTATGTATCTTTGGATAAAAGCGTCTGCAAAATGAAATTGTAATCTGAAATTGTAATTGCAGTCAATTATGATTTAACTTCATGGCAATCTATCAAACAGTTGTTGAGCTATTTCACTCAGAACTTTATATTTCAGCTTCATGGTTCGCTGAAAAGCAAATAAAACTGAAAATATGTAGGTTAAACAACTTGCTCCACACTTTCTATACTCAACAGTGAATGAATAAGGCAGTATGAACTATTTAAAAAATGGTATATTAAGCCTCTGAGCCACAAAACCTTCCAGTCGGTTGGAAAGGGATGATTTTTTTTTTAAAGCTGCTAAATTACACCATTTGTCAAAACCAGAAACCGTAAAGAATTGGATTTTTTACCTTTCCAACATTATTATTTAAGCCTAAAATTGTGATATTTCATCCAAATCACTGTCAAGATGTCTCATTTTAAAATTCACCAAAAATAAACCAGTGGCTCTAACCAGATTCTGTTAAAAACAAAAAAATCTGTGCTCCTTGGCACAACTGTAAAACCATTAGTGACTTTGTTGCAACTAACAGTCACATGACAAATATTCAAGGACTTTTTTTTGAACGAATTGGGCTTAATTGCAGGCTGTGTTTACACAAGGAGTGTGTAAACAAATTAAAAATGTAAGTAGTTACAAATCTATAGCATGTGGAGCTTCTATAATTTTTCTAGTATTGATAACATCTCTGATTTTTTAAATTTTTGTAAAATAAATGATCAATTAAATCACCTTTTAAAAAAAAATGATATTAGGAATTATAAATGCGTCCTACTGTACAGAAGATATGTTTGAGTTCTTTCTACTTCTAGCCATGGCTTCGCTGTTTCCATTGAGGTGCAGGACTTTATATTGCAGTAAAAAATGAGCTCACAGTGAATGAGGTGTAACAGAAGCAAATAAAACGCCCAGAAACTGCTTGCGGTTCAGAGACTTAAGTAAAAATCCTTCAAACATTGTAGAAAAACCACGGAGCTTTCCTTGAACTGATGACATCTAACCAGCGACATTATCTTCCAGATGAATCTAAAGAGGCCTAAGAAAGCTGAAGGCCATGTGTTGATATTCTAACCAAGACAATCAATAAAAAAAGGTTCCACTGCAGTTGATTTTATGGGCTGAAAACCAGATCATCTTCCAATATTGGATGAATAATAGCAGCTGTGCAGATGCTACAGTTTGTGCTAAACATAAAACATGTTAAAATGACGTCCAAAACGCCAAGTGAATGGTGCTTTATTGAAGGCTATCGGCCAAGATGTTGAGCTGTATCATATTCATCAATGATCTGTAGGCAGCACAGCAGGCACAAATAAACCCATACATTGTGGCACTGACTGCTCCATATTCAGTGCAAGGAAATGTGCAGTAAGCACTATTTTAACGATTTAGTTACTCTGTTATGAATCCCATCCCCGGTGTTCATCAGTATTCAAAACAAGTTTGCGGCAGTCTGTTTATGTGTGGCGATATTTCAAAATGTCAAGGTCTGAACTCGTCCCGTCTGTGTTGAGAGTTGTTATTAATGGTAGCAGTACCAGACAGAATTACGCAGCCAGGACTGAAGGATAAGTCATCGATGGCCAGGACCTCGAAGGCTTCGCTGTCAGCTGAAAGTTCCCCTCGAATTACCACCTGGTAGGTACAAGCAGAAAAAAGAGGAAAGTTATCACCCAGTCAGTGCTTTTCATAACACAATAAGTTTGTTTGAAAGACCTTGAAAACATGTGTGTCTATGTAATAACATTGCCTGCACAACTTTTGATGAAGGAGCACATTCAGACATGAATCCTACACATTTAATTGCCGTCAGATTAACAGAACGGAGTGCAAGTCTGAAAGGCTTAAGACTACTAATGACCCGACTGAGAAAACAAGGCTATGCAAGTGGACAACCAACATAAGAAAGTGCTTTACACAAAACAAACAATAAAAAACAATAATCTACAGAAACTAAATCAACAAGACAGAAACCTGTAAAAGAGATAACATGTTTAATACGTCAAGCTTAAATTAAATAGAAATGATTCAATTTAACCAATTAATTCCAAATAGTTAATTAAAATACATATCAATATTTTAATGACACATAATTAAAATTAAAATGTATATTTTTTTAAATAAAATAAACTTACCAATTAAAATTTAAATTAGGTAATTAAAATAAATGTAACATGAAATTCATTCCATTTTTGGTAAAATTGAGACTTTGTTAAAATCTAATTAATAATAATTATCTAACCTTTATTGATCCCCTTGGGGAAATTCCTTCTCTGCATTTGACCCATCCTATTCAAAGTTAACCTTAACTATACATACTAGGAGCAGTGGGCTGCCACGGTGCAGCGCCCAGGGAGCAGTCAGGGGTTAAGGGCCTTGCTCAAGGGCCCACAGTGGTGGTGACTGGGACAAGCGGTCGCTCTCACTTTCCCACCTCAACCTCTTGCCAGTCCAGGGACTCGAACCGGCGACCCACCGGTTACAAGTTCGCTTCACAAACCACTTTTCATGTCAGTCCTTAACATCTGCTTGCTTCTCTCCTGCTCTCTGTGCTGACATAATTTAATACAGCTAAATTCCTAATAAAGCTGTTCTCTGTTTCTGTTGTCAGTCAACGGAACCAGTATGAAGTATTGACTGAAGTGCAGCCTATTAGGACTAAAACTGGCAGTCAACTAAACTGTCTTTACAACCACAACTTTGTCTGACAAACTCACTGCACACACGAGTGAAAAATATCGTCTGCGCTCTGAATTCTGCGATTTTTCATGGCCTCGCACACTCAACGTCTGTGTTTGCTGCTTGTCAGTCACAGGCTCAGAGAGAGTCTTCTTCCTGAAGGGGGTGGGGCCATTTAAAGCTACAGACACTGAAACAGCCCGTTTAAAATGGTGCTAAAATCAGGAGGTTTGCAGTCATGGTGAAATAACCCATCTTTGCCGAATGTTAAGCTGAAAAATTGGCAGACACACTGGGGAGATACGTGAGATTTTGATTTACTTGCTGAAAAGCAGCAAAATATGGCACCATAAACAGCGGATCAATATAATAGAATAAATTCCACTCAATTTGATTTTACTTGATACTTGTTTAAGCTCTATTGATTTTGAGTGTTTTCCATCTTGCTTGGCTCTTTTTGCAGTAATTTAATTCAATTGTTGTGGAATTTGTTTGCCTCAAGGCGAAGTAGGTGGCTATTTCAGGTAAAACATTTTTCTACCAAATACATGAGTCATGATCAGGTATTTGGCACTAGTGACTAGGAGGGTTGTGTGAGATATCTTTTACATACATTTACATACATACATTTATACATTTACATTAGATATCTTTTTACTTTTGTGTCTAGGTTTCAGTATTATATTATTGTATTGTGAGACTCTCTCAGCGGTTCTGTCACTGTGGGTGTGGATTGTACAGACGTGCCAGAGGGATTCAGTTCACCCAGTACAGCAGCACTCAACATTTAATGTTGTCTGTCCTTCACTACAAACGTCCCTCATTGGGGAAAATGGAAGAGCAACATTGTCTAGATCTTATTTTGTAGTGATTTTTGCTATCAATTAATCTGAAAGTTATTTTTGTACTCTGTTAGACTCTCTGTGAGAATTTATTTTCCAGAATTTCCACCTCCATTAGTCCACAAGGTCTGAAAGCGGTCCATTTTCTTACACTTCATGTAGTGTTGATGTAGCCTCAAGTCTATTCTTACCAAGGTTATTATAGTTAACTAAACTAGAAACTCAAAACAACATTTGATTTTATTACCTGAAATATAAAGAAAAACTAGACTGAGTAACATAAAAATATACAGGAAAAGTCTTTGGTTATAGTCAAAAATATAAACATATAAAACACAGCAGGCATGAGGAGGCTTTAATACAAATGTTAATTGAGACTGGGAGTCATAAAACGTCTATTGTAATACCACAGACTGTATATAAAAGATAGCGACTATGACATCACCGTCTGCATTGTGAACCACTGTTTTAAATGTCTCTGGTGGGTGTTAGACTGCGCCAGTGTTGCCCCTCGTCCACAGCTCCGCTTGTGATTTGTGTATTAATGGATGGGATCTCAAGGAGAAGCCGGGGTGAGGAGGATGTCTGATTTAGGAACCTCACTTCCTTGTTTTTTGCACATTACATGGTTCTGTTGGCTTCATCATTCTGTGAATGGCTTTGCAGCTGATTGCCAAGTTGCCAGGTTGAGAGTCAGCACCTTCGAGTCTGAGGACATGACTCTCTTACAATGTTGCCACGCCCCAAAACATATCCACCTTTATTGTTTGTTTTGCTGTAAATGGGATCGTAATTTACTCAATTAACATCAAGCTGTGTTAAAGGAGACTTGAAACTAGTGACTGAGATCATAAACTTACCATGAAAATGTTAACTGAGGTAACAAATCAAGGGAGAAATACAATGAGTTTCCCATAGACTTCTATGCGATCTGACTTTGTTTTGCAACCAGAGGAGTCGCCCCCTGCTGGTGGACCATCTTTTATATACTATAAATGTACAGCCTGTGTGTAATACCTATTCTGATCTTGCTCTTGACAGTAGTCCCTATTATAATTTTAAAAAAGGTAAAACTAATAAAAAACAAATTGAACAGAAACTAGCAAACACACTCATGTACCTAAGTGAAACAAACCTGAATTTTAAACAATAATTTAAAACTAACAAACCCAAGCCAGACGTCTACTCCTTTTATAAGTTTTTGAATTTTCTAAAAATATTAATGTAACAAACAGTGACATTCTGTACATATAGTGGTCATAAAATTGACACTGCGCGTTGCAATACAATGAACTGAATTGTTGCACTCCCTGATCACAAGAACATTTATACTCTCTGCTTACTCACACAAAAATCTTCACCAGCTGAAAATATTGTTATTTTTATGTTCACAAACAGCTGCCTATCGAAACACCGAGCAGATGTGTAGAAACATCAACATTTATTTGTCATCTTTCTGGCAAACTGCCAAATCTAAATCCAATATTTGCTCACATTTAGCCATGTTTTTGCTCTTCAACGCTTCATGAGGTTCAAGTCTGGTTCTTTAGTTGCTTAAGGCTCCACGATGTTCACTAGACGGCTTTATCAGTCAGTGGTTATACAGTAGGTTGTTTGAGCTTTTTTCACTGCTGCAACTGGAAATTACCCAAATAGCGGGATGAGAGTGAATCAAAGTACAAAAGTTATGGGTCTTAAAACCAAAGCAATTAGCTGAAAGATGCTAAAATGCTCTGTAAAGCTGAGTGGAACTGCAGAGTTGTAAATATGTTCAATTAATAAAGCACCTTTAAAAAGCAGAAAGTGCTTCGTAATAAAAACTGATTATAGACAGAGCAACAGACATTAAATTGCACACAACCACATAGAAACATGAGGCAAGACGGAACCAAACAAAAACTCATTTAACAAAAGCCAGTTTAAACAAATAGGTCTTGAGCTGCTTTTAAATCATCCTCAGATCTTAAGTCTGGTGGGACAAAGTTCCAAAGTTTCCGAGCTGCAGCCTCAAAAGTCTGCTTTTGTCTTGAGCCTGAAGCGAGGAACCAGCCCTGATCAGAGGACCTCAAACTCCTTCTGACATTATGAGGCTGCAGCAGCTCTTTAATACAGTATAGGGGCCTGATCACACAAGGCTCTAAACATAATAATCAAAATCTTGAACTGGATTCAGATTTTTGATGGGAAGCCAGTGTTAAAAAAAATCATGACTGGTGATAAATGAGACCTTCTGGGTGACTTGGTCAGAAGCTTGGCAGCTCAGAGACGTATCAATAAGACAAGTAAAAGGAGAAAATAAGTGACTGTTGCTTATATAGCACATTTAAAACAACATGTATGATCATATCCATCTCAACTATTGACGACAACAAGCTAGTTTAGTAATGATCCTCAGCTGGAAGAAACAGGAGCAAATCAAACTATTTACATGCTGATCAAGACTCAAACCGAACTTATACAGATGACTAATTTATGGAGGGTGGGTTTAACTGAAGAAACTAAGCAGGCAAGACTTTCTACAAACTGTGTATCAAAGATGGAGGGAAGGGCCTTTGACACAAGACTCTGAAACCCATTCATTTCAATTGCTTGCACCGCGCAACAACAGTATGCCGCTGCGCTCAGGTCAGTGAGGTTGCACGCTCGTCGTGGTCAATGCCCAAATTTGTTGAACTTTGACCACTGCGTGTTATTACGTATAACCGCATGGCCAATAGAAACGAGGCATTTTGCCTGCATGGAGGGCAAAGTGGAGGAAAAGCTGGTTCTGTCTGAATTTCCCGAATTATAGGACAGAACTTTGTGGTTGTATCAAGACTTGGGGAGGAAAGCTTTTGTACTAGCAAGGAGAGTGCTAATGCTTGCTACTTTGCACGGGACAAATACATCTTCGCTGTTAAAGTGTTTACAACAAACTGAAAGCTCCCGACTTGAGAGGATGAAGACGTCGCCCCGCAGGAAGTTTTCAAAACTCCGCCTATTTTGCAAATTGTCCTCCAAAATCATTGACACACATTGCCATGGTGATGACGCTGGTGGACCATGACGAAATAGTTGCCAAATTGTGTATTGGCATAAAATGGCTTACTCTACCTTTAACTACAGAAACTGATTGTGGTGGTGCAGGAACAATATTGATGTTTTAGCGCAACAACTGAGTTAGCTGACCAAAAAGAATGTCTCTTTCTCAGTATAATGCATCATCAAATAAGCTGTACATACACACACCAACATAGCATAAGATACAAAATAAAAAAAACTAGCAAGAATCAGTTGTTTAGATTGTTTTACCAGCTATAAGATCTCCAGAGCTGCCTGCATCCTTTTTCTGGTAGAGGTGCGGCAAGTGATGGGCTCGGTCTGAAACAGAGCCTGGCTGTGCTGCAACCAGTGTCTCGCTTTACATTTCCCTTTGAAAGGAGAGTAGTGTAGAGTAAATCCTTACCCTGTCTATTGAAAAATGTGTTGGGATTCATCGGGCTGTCCTGTGCACGTAAGATGCCTGGTTGTGTGGATCTGTCCAAGCGTAGTTTGCTTAGTTTGCAGTACAGACAGTTAGTGGACAGTGAGGAGAAAGTGCATTGGAATAGAACTACTTACTCTACCTTTAACTACACTGATTGTGTTGGTGCAGTGCTGTCATGCAAAGATCTTTTGATTTGATAGTTTTCACATAAAATGTTTTGAAAGACACTTAATCCAATAACGATATGATGAAGATACGCAGACATCTGGTGTTATTGAAATGCCACAACTTTAAAATACAGGCGACTCAAACCAGCTGCTGACAATAAACTGAGCATCAATTTCAGCATGTTGAGCGTTCCCTAAAGTGTTTTTATTTCGTCCATAGCATTATCTCATATAATACGATTAGAGCCGGTCTGAAACATGTTGCAGGACTCAATGACAGTACCAAATATGTAATTAGATGTGAGTATAGATAGAGCTAAAACAATATATTCATTCACGCGGCAGGACTTCCTAAAGACACTGCAGCAGAATGCACTGAATGCATACGATGTCCAGGGGGCTGCTCCTCGACTGGTTACACTGTTTTTAGTGACTGAAAAATCCACAAAGCAGACATATGTATTAGCTGTGGGATGAATTTATTAGCCTTAAGCTTCAGTCAAGGTCTGTCAAAGGAACAAATTAATTAGAAGAGCTGAATAAAAGATAGTCTCTGTGATTATTTTGGACGACCCTGAAATTTCAGTGGAGATATTCAAAATTATTCTTCCACAGAAATATCCTTTTTGGCATTTATCACTAACATAAAACACAGTAAGAACATTCACAGTTGTGAATCAAGATTAAAATGGAATTTCAGGGCGCCCCGATGGCCTGGCGGTTGTGTTGCGTGGCGTGGTGGCTGTCCTGGGTTCGATTCCGGCCTCGGGCGTTTGCTGCGTGTCCTTTCCCAATCTCTCCCGTTTCCGTCTCTATCCACTGTCCTATCTGGTGAACGCATAAAAGGCCAAAAATAAATCTTTAAAAAAAATAAAAATAAAGAATGAAATTTCATGCTTTGCAAATCACCGGATATGCGATTAGTTTATTCTTTAACTGTTTTCCTGTCTTTTTTCCTTGTTGTTTGTGTTTCTGATCATATTCCTGATAGGGCATATTTTTCTCACAATGAAAGGCAACTTTCCTTGTAAGCAGGTTGTTATTTATGCTTGCAGGGATTTTTTGATCTAGACGATAAGGCGGAACAACACTGTGCCAGTAAATCTACTTCTGATCTTTCCCGGTCCACTAGTAGCTTCAACTATGAGGTTTCCACCACTCATAGGTTTTTTTTTTTTGAGATTGCGACGTGATTGTTGTGTTGAAGATGAGTCAGTTTAGATAATGAAGATTTCCCATGAAGTCACATACGTGGGGTTTTTGGGTTCACATAGATCTCAATAGCAGGTAATTGATATATGAGGACTCTATGAGTCAGACGGATACACTTGGTGGTGCAAGACTACAATGCAGACTGAAATCGTATTGTATGGAAACATTCATTTTTGAATTCTGACCACACAGATTTTTCCAGTCCTTCCCTGTCTGTGCTGGAACAAGAGTTATAGGGGAAAAACAAAGAGGAGTGCGGCCGCTGTTCTTTATTCAAAACCACAAAGCTTAAGAGCCAAAGCACTCTTCCAATGAAAATGGTCTCCTGTTTGACCACAAACAGTGATTCATAAAAAATCTGCATTTGAGATTCTTGTTAAATGAGGCTTGGTTTGGAGTCAGACTCCTGCATGGGGTTTGGACGCCTGTGAATGCCTGTGCAGAGTTGGTTTGTGAACTGGCTGCAGGCCACGGTTGATATTCGGCCAAAAAATGCCATGAATGAGAGAACTGGTGGCCGACAACACCGAGGAGAGGGATCAACGCAATTTGTCCTGTCCTCTCTGTCTGTGTGATGAGCGTAAATCTCCTCTGCTGCTGACAGCTTAACCAAAGAATTCACGGATTTAATTCTTGTAGCTCGGCCATCGCAACACACCACTCTACTGTAAGCCTGCTCGACAAAATTCATCTGCTGAGGATTCCTGGCTGGCAGTGGGAATGTCTCGCCACCTTTTGAGCAATCAGCGACGTTAACACAATGCATCCTCGTTTTGAAATATGCTTCCACATAGACCGCTTTAAAAAAAGAATCCGTATTTTAAATTCCAGGCCCTGAAAACATATTTATCCTGTGGTTTGTGATAATTACATTAAACATAAAAAATTAAAAAAAAAACGACAGCCAGTATAAACTCAGCCCAGATGTTTATGGAAATAAGTTCTCACCAGTTTGACATCTAATGTTTAATGTACACACGTGTTTTCGTGCCACTTTAATTAAATTAGCAATATGGATCTTCTATCTCCCCCTTCTGGCAGTGAGGGGAATTACACAAACACTGTTCACGTGATATGATGTATGTTTCACCCTTGATCGCTTCCTTTTTTTTAGACTGTAGGCTTACTTCTTCTTTCTTTTTTCATCTGGAGCACCAGAAACATTTCTTGGACCCCTCCTAGTTTTTTTCAGCCGACTTCACTATATTCTAGCTGCTGTAGCCTACACCATCTCTGGATGCTTCCCTTTTTTAGATGTGGCAATGCAGTAAAACATGTTGCTACTGCTGCACCAGCGTGGGAATGTCACAGCAGAAACAAGACTTAAAACTCTAAAACACTGTGAGATTTACCGGCTGCTGATAGACTAAAGCCTTGATTATATTGCTTTGACTCCCTTTTCAGTCTGCTCTAAATTGTTCTCTGCACTCAGTTGTCTGTGACACACTCTAAAACTTGTGTATGTCGAGAGTCTGGCTTTATTCAGCATTGTGTAAAACTACTGCCATCTCTACAAAATTACATTCCTATACAACTGAACTGCATTCTCAATTACAATATGAAATGAACAGAATTTTATTAGGAAACAAACATAAATTGCGACCTTTGACATGGAGGGAAAGGCATGCAGTTTGGCAGTGAAGAAGTCTATGTTAGGAGGTAGCAACAGCGGTAGGTGGCATAAAGCAGCAACTGCACTAACCCAATGTTGGTTAAGGTTAGACACCAAATGTGCTTGGTCAGAGTTAGGAAAAATGTCGCGGTTAGGGTTAAAATATGACCCTTTTACTACATGTTTGTCTCCTCCATAATCTGGATTCCAGGGTGACAAGTCCCGCCCCATCTAAAACATAATTGGTTGACTGAAAAGGAGCAACAAAATAAAAGGCAACGATTCGCTGATTCGAAACTTATTTGTGATAAGTTATAAAGAAACGTAATCAGGCATAAAATAAAAAGTTCGATTCAAAATGTAGTTGAGAAAGCAGTTTAGTTGTATAGGAACATGATTTTGTGGAGACTGGCTTGGTGAACCCAATTGGCAAAGACTTGACTGCAATAGATACATGGTCCTGCCTTAAAATCCTGCTATGAAATTTTGCTGATTCCACAGTCAGTCAGAAGGTAGCATAGGGGAAAAGCAGTGGCCTGCCACCACAGAAGCCAGGGTTTAAATTCCCAATAGTAACTTAGGCGTGTACTATAACCATTCATCTGTTAGGATCAAGGTTCAGTGTTGCCGATCTGATGTGCTGCCAGTTTGTCCCAGAGGCCAACTATGGTACTGCAGCCCAAAAGAACGTTTTGATCGAAGAACAGGAAAAAATAACTTTTTTCATGACTCCAACAATCCAAAACTTTTCTGAAGGCATCTCAAACTTTGGTTGCGTTTTGCAGCACAAAAAACAGAAGGTGGAGAGTTTAGCTTTAACACATGCAACAATGATTTTCAAGTCAAGTCAAGTCTTTTTATTGTCAATGCTGCAATAAGTACAGGACATAGAGAGCATTGAAATTTCTGTACTCTTCAGCCCCTTGGTGCAAACAACATACAATAAGAAATAGAATAAAATAAGGACATTAAGTGATAAGAAAATTTATTAGCTTTCTTGCGGAGAGTTATATGAGATCAATAGCGTATCTTCGGTAAAGCAGGGAGAGACAGCTGGCCTGGTTCTGTCCAGAGGTAATAAAAATCCGCCTACATTTAGGATCTCAAAGGTTCACTAAATATCCTCTTATACTTTGTTTAATCCACTCATGACTCAAAGACACATTTGTGGCTTCACAACGACTTATGGCTCAGATTATTTCTTCATTTCGTCTTCATTTTGCACAGTTGAATTAACAGGATTTAACATGTTGACGTGTGAGCTTTAGAGACGCTGAGAGGTGGATTTTCATTTTAAACTTATGGATAAAGCCAGACTAACTGTTTCCTGTCTTTATGCTGAGCTGATCTAACCAGCTGCTGCTTCCAGCTATATATTGAATAGACAAATATGAACCATTAATGTATGTCTTGGCAAGAAACCAAATAAATCTATTCCCTGACATGTCTAACTATTCCTTTTATAGAACTTCCCCAGAGCCAAGAAGAGTTATTTTTAAGTATGTCGTCTCACTGTGAAGCCTGTTGGTCCCTCTGACTCTTGATTTTTCTGAGCTTTTTTGAAGATTTATACAGTTGCAAACCAATCAATTAAGTGAGGAATAAAGATGCAGATTAATAAAATATAATTGTCAGTGGCAGGCAGCCCCACATCCGTGATTCCAGTAAACACAATTAGCAGCGTTTCAAGAAGTCTGCGCCACCACTGTTATGAATCCTAATGGTTGCTTGAGATGCTTTCTGAAAAGGGCAGAGAGCTGAGATGGCATGAAGCCTCGCTGTGAAACTCATTATTGGCCAGTCAAAAAGAAGTACCGCCAACATCCTAATGAGGATCCGCATTGATCGGCTCCATCGACGCTGCAGACGTTCCGATCCGTCAGATTCTGTTTCAACGGGAAACAAGAGATTATGAAGCGAAGAACAATAAGATGCATGAAAGTTACAGAGATCCACAGAGAGCGTATATTGTTTATGTGGAATTTGTCTCTCTGTGCTGATTCACAAATGTTCAGATTTGGAGAAACGAGGTTAAAAGCAGCTTCCTTCTTTCTGTACAGTTGGGTTTGGATCAGAGAACAAGTTGATGTTTGTTTTTTTTTGGAGGGGAGGGG
>OMNN01052907.1:0-15165 GCA_900302755.1 Chromis chromis
CTCCGTACAACTACAAGAGCAACAATTACACCACAACAGTAGACTGCTGTTCCTTCACCTGCTGATATATTGTACAGTTACTATTATGTGGCAGCTCTTTCCTCTGCATTGTCTTCTGTATATACACAGTGAAAGTGGCATTCTTTGCAGGCAGAGACTGACATTTCTGCATTGAAACTGCTAACAGGGAAACTCTGGCGCCGACACTTCCCACTCAGAGTTCCAATCCCTGTGCCCAAATGCAATGATTTCTGATTGTCGGGCTTTATCTCAACACAGGAGAGCAATAAGGATCCAATGAATCGTGAACAAGATAAAGTAAAATGAAGCCATTAGAGTCCTTTAAACTTGATATACCATAGCTCCCTGACAAAGCTCATTCATATTTATATGTGCGGAAACTGATCGAAATGAATCAGTTTCCGGTATGGATCTAAATAGACACCAGTTTGCAATTCATCAAATATAGTAGAGGATAAATTTGATGATGAATACGTATTCGGTCAAACTAAATTAAATTCGTCATAATGATGTTGACAAAAAACAGACTGCTTTTTTGTTTTTCTAGTCTTTCAATAAATAAGGTTTTACATTGATCTTTTGATTAACTCCATACACACTCAGCTGCAGTTTATTAGACACACTGAGCTAAAACTAATACAGTCCCGCAATGAATCCTCCTGTCAGGAAAGTTCTGATGTTCTCATTGTGAGAAGAGTTAATTCAAAAGTGTGTGATTATTTTGGAGGCTGCAGTTTTTGGTGGCTGCTGAATTTTGTTTTATTAGATTGACAGCTATTCACATTAATATCGGAGAGGATGGACTAACAGAAGGAACTCACTCACCTTACTCTACCAGTGGCTGGTAGCCAAAACTGCCTTACCTCACCTCCTTACTTAAAGTTCTTATCGTGAAAATAATCCCTGAATGCCTTAAAGTGGCTTCGATGTAACTCTGAGAATAAGAAAAGTCTTTCTCTCCTCTCACCCCTCCTCATTAACTGCAGCTCGGCACACCAGCTCACCTACGACTCTGCTCAAACACTGTAAAACTACTCTTATGCTCCACAATGGCAAGTTGAGATATTGGATACAGGATTGATTCCTTAGGTTTGTTTCATGTGTAAGTCAGTAAATCTGTGTTTCTGAGACAGTCATTGGCTGTGTCAGATCAGAAAACACTTTAATTTTTGCAGCAGTTTGAAAGGCACTGACATCTCATCTGTAAACAAGCATGCTGTTAAACAACATTAGCAGCATTTTATGACTAAGTGCAGCAATAAGGACGACATGACAAAAAGAAAAATCAAGGAACGCCTTGATAATCACTTCAATGATTTAGAGACCAGCATGTGTCCAATATATAAATGTGAATGCAGGATTGGACCATCACATTGCAATGATAAGGATGATGGTCTGAATGTTAGAATGGCAATCAAAGGCTATATAGCAGAGCTGATTATCACACTGTCAGCCGCTGAGGAGGAGCTGATCAGTTGAATCCTCCAGCGGTGCCTTTGGCTGAAATGAAACCTGCAGATTCGCAGCTTTCTTTGGCACATAGCTGCCCATCCTAGCCTCAGTGTATATATTAACTTGTCAGAAAGAGTGATTCTGAAGTGGAGGAGCCTGCTCCCTCTGCTCTCAGCCTTTGCCTTTCTGCTAATGCAGGAGGAGATGGACTGCTGCAGAGAGAACGGTGACTGAATCCGTCCACACATCCACCCTGCTCCTCTACAGGGAATCCACTGCACTTTATCCGGCTCCACTACTGTATATTATACATAAATAGTGACTGAGTTTGACCCTGACACACTGCTGCTTTCACTGAGTCAGGGGATAGTCAGTCCAGTGGTTGGCTAATGGCCTGTGGACACACAGATCTGTCTATACACCGAATTCTTACACTTTTCTTCTTTTTTCAATGTGCCTGGGTGTGAGCATACTGGTCAGGAAGAAGACACTGCTGGCAGGGTAGCATGACTTTGAACTACATCATAATTCTGTAAATGCTGCTCAGTTCACCTCCAAAACACTTTGAATACTGAACATAAGATTCCCTTTTGACTTAAAGAAAAAAGAGCAGCATGGTGATTGTATGATGGTTATCTCTGTCGCCTCACAGCAAGAAGACAACTACCACATAAAAACTAAAACATGAAGACCATGCTTGGAAAAATGCTAGTGAGTGACTCAGCACTGGGGTCGTTTTGTCAGTTCCAACATTGTTTCAAAAGTTTCTTCAGTGGTTTAATCAGACTTGGTGGTGGATCTCACATGTGTTATCCATGTCATGTTTTGTTTTTGAACTTTAAAGATAAAGGCAGCGATAATTCAATACACCCTTTGTCAAATTTAGTGAATATCTTTTCATGGCCGATCCACAAACACTGTTTCATTGGTGCTCATGCACAGGACAGTGGGACAGAGAGGGGAAGGAGTGATGGGCTAAAGGGGGCCTCCAGCTTTAAGGGGGGCACCAGGGCAGTACTGTAACATTTAAGTTGGGTGACTTACAATGGGGCTGGTTGTTAGCACCGTCGCCTCACAGCTAGAAAGTCCCCAGTTCGCGGCCCGGTTAGGACACCTGGGATCTTTCTGTGTGGAGTTTCCATGTTCTCCCTGTGCAGTGTGGGTTTTCACCGGGTTCTCCGGCTTCCTCCCACAGTCCAAAGACATGTTAACGTTAACTGGTGATTCTAAATTGTCGGCAGTGTGAATGTGAGTGTGCTTGGTTGTTTGTCTCTGTGTGTAGCCCTGCGATAGACTAGCAACCTGTCCAGGGTGTCCCCTGCCTTCGCCCAAGTCGGTTGGATAGGCTCCAGCCCCCGTGTACCTACAGAGGATTAAGTGGTATATAGATAATGGATGGATGGATGGACTTACAAATGACGGACAAGAAGCAATGTTGAAGCAGCAGTGTCAAGTCAAGCTTGAAAAAGACTCATTTCCCATTAAATTCCCACAGTTATTCCCATAGTTCAGGAACATCTTAATTTAGACCGTAAAGGTGTCATAAGGGTGATTGTTTAAGTGATTCCTCTTGGTTTTGCAAATGAACATGCAGAGGATGGACACAATAACAGAGTCATCTGTGCAGTGTAGTTCAGTCCAGCACAGAAGACTTTCCTTTGTTACTGAGTCAGGCTGATCAGTGTTGCCTTTATGGTGCTTACTGTATGCTTCATCACATCATACTACTGTCTACCTTTTGCACCTACATTTTTATTGCGATCCTGACTACAAACAGCCTTTTGAATGGTCAGAAACTGTGTGTTCTGTTCAGTGGCATGCCATGTGCCCACACCCTCCATTTTAGAGTGGCAATAACAGAGCAATGGCTAATTTTCTTGATTATTATTATTTTCAACCCCCTTGTCCCTTTTTTATTCTGGGTAACCTAGCTAACACTAATTACATCTATTGCAAATTATCCAGTTTGTGTTGCATAGCAACGAGAATGATGTAACCCTTTGCACCCTTTCCCTCTTGCTGTCTCTCTGTTACTAACAATTCTCTCAATGGAGCTTTGTGTGTGAGGAGAGAAAAGCCTCAAATGTTAACAGCAGCAAAAATAAAACACATCCATGTGCCAGATCCTATCAAACCAAAGAGGCATTTTCACACTTCTTTGCAGATAGTTAACCCTTTCCATCCTGGAGGTCCCTGTACGGTGACCACACTGTACCTGTTATCAAAATCCAACGCTCCACCATGAGGTTGCAGAGTGTGACATATTCAGTGAAGAGGCCTCTTAGCACTGCAGTGACTAAAATGGATGTAGCATTGTTGTGCTTCATTTCTGCTCTGATGAATTTGGGAAAGTTGTAGTTGAGAATCTTTAGAACAGGTTCACTCCAGTGTTATAAGACTGATATTCACTCTCTAATTTACAGTTTTGATTTGGTGGAAGTAAAATTGTTAATTTTAATTTGGAGTTTTTCAAATCTCTCTCTGGCCTGGTGATAAGGAAAATTACTGGATTTCAAAATTCTCCCAAGTGTGTCTGATCCATAGAGCCCAATGTTATTCATCTTGGTTTTATCATTTTGCAGCTGTTACTGATTGACGTTGAGTATTTTTTTTTGTCAGGTAGATTTACAAATAGCCTTGGGTTTAAGGGGTTAATAACGTAGATGTTCAACTATATCATATCTAGTGTTGTCTGAACTTTATGGTCCAGGCACTACATGTTGTTGTTATCATGGAAGGATTACTTCCATGATAACTGAATATCAGACAGGCCTGTCAGGCACAGGCCCAGGGGGACAAGGGGTCAGGGGATCCTACATCCTCACCTGCAAAACATCCCAGAAAAAGACAACCAAAATGAGATGCAAAATGACCACAAAGAGACACAAAATATCCCCGAAGATAAGTAAAGGGAGCTGCAAATTGGCTACAAAGAGATGCAAAATGACGCAATACATCTGCAAGATGCCAGTTGAAGGCACAAAATGGCTGGTTAGTAGTCATTTTGTGTCTTTTACCTCAGCATGGCTGTCCTGCTTCTATGTAGCAACATGGGGGCCTTTTATTAATCTGTGCCAAGGGGTTTGTTGTTTCATAATCTATTTGTGATTAATATTATTATTATCTCCAATCTGCTGTTATTTTTTTATCATTTGTCTTCACTTTTTCTTCTGTTCAGTTTCCCTCTTTGTGTGCTGTAAAGGACTTTGGATCGGCTGCATCTTGTGTAACGTGTTACATACTGTAAGTTGAGTCAACACTGCATGTTACACATGCTAAACAAACATTCCACATATATTTCACAACTTGTTCACCTCAATGTGCAGCGCATACAGCCTCACACACGGCACCCCCCCACCCCAAACTGGCAATCATACTTAATCCCTCTCCAGCCTGAGTAATCCCCGACAATCCAAGGCTAATCCTGGTTAATTCTGGGCACTCCTCAGCTGGGTTTCACCCTGAAACCACAGAGACAGGGTGGGGATTGGTCGGATCATGGCGATTGAGGGTGGGCGCGCCGTTGATAGACATAATTGGTTGGGCAGTTATTGGGAGCCAAGAAAAACAAGCACAGGTTTTCACGGGTCTTCAAAATAGGTCCGGATTGACCCTGTGCTATTTGTCACCTCCCAGCCTTACTGCTGTCGCCGCTCCTGGTAGAAAACATGTTTTTCACCAGTGTGTGTTAGCATTTCCGTGCTAATGCGGCGCTGTGTTACTTTGTCTGCTTGCTGTAGGAAATTGAGCGGGGGAATCAAATAACCTTTTCTGTATGTTATAAAGGAAATAAACAGATAAAACAAACAAAAAACAAGCAGGATATACAGTATGAGCCATTCCTCTGTTGTAAAGGGCTTCTGAGAAGTCATTAGCCTCGATTCAATCAGCTCTGCCTACCGAAGCTCCAAGCTCAATTCTTCTTAGTGACTATTGATCCTGATTCCAAAATGAAGCACTTAAGACGCCTTGATCAAGCTGCTCCTTAATCTAGCGTTAAGGAGATTGAGACCTTTTCACCCCGTGTCTCAGACAGACTTATTACTTTGGCACAGGGGTACAGTGGCAGTCAAATCACACTTCACTATCACAGCCTCAGTTTGGGTTTTATAGTCTGTTTAAGCCCCTTTGGTGCAGAGCAGGCGGCAGGAACACTTTTACTCTCTGCCATTTTGAAAAAGCTGTCAATATACACAAAGCCAAGAGTGTTAATGAAGCAATATGTCACTGACAGGGGATGGATGGGGATGCTTTGTTAAAAACAAGGAGGCCTCTGGTGTTTGCAGGCTCGACTGTGTGCCTTTCGATTGAGTTTGTACACGGAAACTGCAGGATATGTGTCTTTGAACCGCTGGTATACTCATGAGAGCGTGAAAGCAGAAGCAAAAAGGAAACTGATTTACCTTCTGCTGCAGCTCTGTCAGCAGTGAGACAGGGGAACAGGTTGCAGAGGAGTTCTGCTTCTGGACATTTTTATAGGCTGCTTTTACCTCTCCGTCCTCACAGGAGAGAAGCCTCTTGGAGGGGATTCTTTAGAGGATTCAGTAGAACATCATGTAGTGGATTTTATAGTGCTTTCCGCTTCACATTTTAAGGAGCCCACCTCTAATTTATGACGCATTCCACGGCGCATTCATGAGGACTGTTGCGTTTTAAATTCCATACAGCACCCCATTAGATGTGGTCCGGCACAAACCTGGCCAAGTGTTGTGGGGATTGTTCTTCGCCGCCTTGTTGAGAAGTAGTGAGACTAGGCAAAGCCGTTTTCTCCCTTTGCTCAACCATTATTTATTAATCCATTTCACACAGCCAGGAGTCATTATGCACGGTCCTGTCAATGGGTATCTCTCTATGCCGCGCATTTATTTGATAATAAGCAGGAGTGGGGGAGAAGATAAAAGCGCTGACTGCGTTCATTGTGGAGCGTTTTCTGCAGGCGGGGAGACTTAAATGAGAGCAGCCAGGCTCTGTGTGGGAATGGGTCTCGTCTGCTAAGCCTGTCTGGAGGCAATCGATGGAAATTAGTCAACGCTAAAGATTCACTTCCTGTGACTGATGTCACGGGCAGCGCTTGTCTCTTTGAAGGGAAATAAAGAAGTGGGAGGCTGAGGGATTAATGGGGTTGGAGAAGGTGTGAGCATGCGGAGTTTGGGTGGGGGCTAAGCTGGGAAAAAAAGATGCTATTCTTTTGGCAGATTGCAGGAAAATAATAGGTCAGAACATCCGGAGGAATGCAGTGTAGTTTGGAACATTTAAGAGACACAACAACATTGTTGTGCACAAGGCCAGCAAAAGAAAGCAGTTAGAATAAAGATGTGCAGAATAGTGCTGGTGGAACTGCAAATGCTAAATGTGACTCATATACCTGAAAAGCTTGTTGTAGCTTTGCTCTTTAGACGGGTATCACATAGTTGATTAGATTAGATGAGATTAGAATATTTATTTTGAACATATGACAAATTATAAGTAAGAAAATAAAACAAAATAAAGTTAAAAGGTATAGCAAACTCTTGGTAAACAAAATAAATGCATAACTATGTCTATAAATATTACATGGACGAATAAGAGTAGGAAGGACACATTATTTAACATATGTATAAAGAACCACTGTTTCTGTTATGCAATAATGCAATACTGAATGCAGAGAACACTTTGTGGTTAAGAAAATCTGTATGTCAGTAAACTAAAATGACCCTAAACATGGAAGGTTCTTTGTAACTGGCAGGTTCTTTTGGTCCTACACAACTCACAAATCAGCAATTCTTTCTCTGTGTTGAGGATGAATATCAGTGTTTACAGTACTAGCAGCAGTTTCAGCTGCACACTTGTAGTAGCTGTGACAATTGGATCAGAGTCAGTGTCTCCAGCAGTTGCACTGAGGCCGCCTCCTGAAAGGTGCACCAGTTAGCTTCTCCTCAAAGTACAGCCGAGGGACTAGAGCCAGCCCTCAGGCGACAGAAGGCCTTTCACTCCCCCTTACTCCCTGTGGAGCTCCACAAGCTCTGCAGGGGGGGGTAGAGAGGGAAACAAGGCAGACAAGGAGAGAAAAGATGAGTGGAGAGAGGCAGGGAGCGAGGCGTCGTCTGGGGCTAACCTGAGAAAAGGTAGACGGGAAGAGAGCCTGAGGGGCCGGGGGCGGACAGCAAGCCCAATTCCCAGCGAAGAGGCCTCTAATTGGAGCTGCTGGCCTGCCGAGGCAGCCTCTCCCTCTGCGGATGGACATAAGGAGCCGAGTGAAGGCGGAGAGCCCGGGGGCAGGAGGAGAGGGCAGATAAAAATAGAGCCGGCAGATTAACGAGCATCTGAAAGCAGGGCAGGGGATCGGAAAATCCTCCCTGCGTGCCAGAGATGCCCAGTCCACAGGCCGCAGCCGGATCTGTAAAGACTGATGGACCTGGAGTGGCCGTGAGTGGAGCTTCCTTCCTGTTGGCCTTCCTTACATCACAAACACCACAGGGGGGGGAAGGAAAAGTCCAGCTCGAGGACTTTGTTCAAATTTTAATCAAGTATTGTAGTAGCATCTTTCTGGAGGAAAATTACAGGTGTCATTTACTTAACAGAAATTAGTCTTGTCTTAAAATAAAATCACCAATCTGCAACAACTCTGTACCTTATACGTTTCACTTTTGTTGTGTTTTGTGGGGAGAAAGGGGTTTGCCCTGTCGCTTCAAATCTTTGGTAACAACCTTGAAGCTAGCTCTACTCTACTGTTTCCTTTAATGTTCCTACGTTCAACGTTTAAAACGCTAAGAACAATATTACTGTTCCAACTATTATACATTTAAATTTTTATTGCTCATTCAGGTTCTTGTGTTTTTAACTATAAAGCTTCAGGAGGGTAGCTAACTAGCAAGAGTAGCTTGCTAGGACGCTTCCAGCCGGGTCAGTTGGCAGCTCAAAACAAAAGAACTTAAGTGTAATTGATAGTTTAAACTTCAAACAAATGCACTCTACATGAAAATGCAGCTGGTTTCTAATTAAGTCTCAAAAACAGCACAAATCAAAGAAAAAACTAAATTATAGTAACAAGAGTAAATGTAGTTTGTCACCTCCACCTTTGACTCATAAAAGGAGTCACCTCCACGGCTGTGATTTCTATCCCTCCCCTGGGTGCTTTCACACGCCAGGTGTAGCATCGTGACACCTATGGGAGCCAGAGGAGAAGCTGATAAACAGGCCTGATCACACCTGCCATCAGGTCTCAGGAGAGCACCACCCACCTCAACACTCAGCTGTCACATCCATCCACACACTAGAGGCTCCAGGAAATGTACTGATCCACAGTCAAAAGCTGATACACTGGCAGAGACACGTTAATAAAGGCTAGACACTGTTTTCTCATGGAGTTAGATTTGATTTGTGGCGTAGCTCTAAAAATCAGTTGGTAAGTCATGCCGTATAAGTGGCGCTGCACCGCAAACATTTTAATGGTCGAGTAGTTCAGTCAAATTACTGAAGATGCCTCTGGTCCAGACTGTCTTTGTGCCTCCTAAGGATCAACCGATTTCTGGGTCTTTTTTAATATTCATCTTGACCGAAGGAACAAACATTTAGTATCAGAGTTAAATAACTGACAGTTATCCACTTGCACAAGGAGTTGACTCTAATTTGACATGAACCTATAGTTGTTCATACGAGCTAGGCTGCTTACATGCTTGCTAATAAGAATTTATTTGCAGAGCTGGACCTCCGAGAAAGGTGGAGTCTGCGATTCTAATGGAAGACTGTGGATATTTATCTCTTTAGCATCATTGATTGTATATAAAGATGAATTAACTTCTGTCACGTCTTGAAACTCAGTGGCGGCTCCAGCTGTTACTATCCTGGCATTGCCTCACTCCTCCTAACTACTGGCTAATCCAAATCAGACCAAAGAGATGGAGCTGAGGCGGGCCATGCAAATGTCCCTGTACCTTTAAGCCTTAATACAATTACCATGGGTGACGTATATAAAAATTCACCCCTTGCATGGCTGTCATTAACAGGGAAAGAGCTATAGAGACCAAAACTGTTTTTTGAAACAGGCTGCAAACATGTTTATTTCTGCTGTAAAGCTGGACATTTATGGTCTGTGGGGATTGGCTTGCTTTCAGAGCCAGCCTCAAGTGGCCATTCAAGGAACTGCACGTTTTGGAACTTCTGTGGGAGCTTAATTTTGCAGCTCTGGAAGCTGGTGTTCGGTTAACATATTTAGTTGTCATGTGCCAGATGTACCATCCCTCTCACTCCAACTGCCTCCTTTTCCCCCATCACCCCTTCCCCTTCCTTTCCCCCTGTTCTGTGCATGAGGTTTATTGTGCACATGACACACTTGAGTGAACTGGTCTGAGCCACATTGTTTGTTTTCCCTTTATAGAGGCAAGGCTGTGTATGAACACTTTTTTTTTTCATTACACACACTGGACAGTCAGCAGACCATGAGGAATTATTCACTGAATTTGAAAAAAAAAAAGTGTATTTGATTAGAATTGCTGACTCTACCTTTAAAGCTCTCTTGTAAAAACAAAACATGAAATGGAGAAGACATGTGGGACCAACCACCAAATCCAATTAAACCACAAGGGGAGCTTTTCAAAACAGTATTCAAACTGACAAAATGACGAGAAGGATCGTTTTTAATTTGAATTTTGGACTAATTTGTGCAGAGGTGATCATGGTGCTCATCATTCATGATTGAGTCTGTTTAGGAGTTCAGCCAGCTGTCGTCTTTATACTAAAACACGATCATGTTGTTGGCTTTTTTTCTGCAGAGTGTGCACGGAGAGGAGGAGCTGTTCACAGACAGGTCTGTTTTCAATGTGTTTGTGAGACACAGACAGGGAGAGAGAGAGAGAGGCAAGAGGGGTCAGTTCTAAAACGAAATAAGATTTTTACCATTTTAAATAGTAAAAAATAGAAAATCAATATGTGGCGGTCGTTGCTGATATTGTAGAGTGCCGCCACAAATAAATCAGTGTATGGGAAGAAACACTTCTAGATTTACTTGAAGAACTGGACAGATAGGGACACACTTACACACTTTGTTGTATGAACACATCTATCTCTTATGCTAAAATAATGAGTTCAACCTTTCGGCCTTTCATCCATAACTTAAGAGAGTTTCCAAACTGAACGCTGTATCCTTGAATGAATAACAGATTCCTGAAGAAGAGGTGATCAACTTTTAACATCTGTACCTCCATTATAGGTTAGTTTGATTCAATCCAAAGTAGTACTGAAAAGCCACTTAATCACGACCATGAGTATTCAACACTTAGTACTGAATATTCATTATTACTCTGAAAAAACTGAGGCGTTGTTGAATATTCAGAGCCTGAGAACCTTTGCTCCCAAACTGCTGCTTGATTAAAGTATCAGACTACTTCAACATTTACTGCCTCAACAGGGAACATCACTAGCCTGATAATCAGACTGAATTGCCATTTTGTTGCACTTCATTCATTTGGTGTGGCAGTGTGTTCATATCAGCTGATCTTTGTTAGGGAAGAGGGGGCATTTTATTTTGTTTTACCCCTATAACCAACATGGACATATCTGTCTTGGTAATGTAATTTTCAGTCCAAATGGAAACTGAGGTAGCATAGAAGCAGTTAAATGGTCTGCACCTATATAGCGCCTTTCTACCTTAGTGATACTCAAAGCACTTTACAATGCGTTTCACATTCACCCATTCACACACCAATGGTGGCAGACTTCCATGCAAGGTGCCTGCCTGCCATGGGGAGCAACTTTGGGTTCATTGTCTTGCCCAAGGACACTTAGGCCATGTGAAGGGGCCGGGGATCGAACCGCCAACCTTGTGGTCAGTGGACAACCCGCTCTACCGCCTGAGCCACAGCCGCCCAACAACTGATAAATAGAAAAATCACAACAAAAAAAAATCACATCTCTATTAAAAAAAATCCTTATCAGTGATTTATCAGTTGTTGAGCCAAGTTTGTATAACAGGGATAAATTACCAGTTGTTTTTATAATAAACTACTGTAAAAGACACATGCCACACGAAGACTTATGGGTCGCTCTAATCATCCCATCTGGCCATGGTGGCTATGAAGTGATACATTAACCAAGCGACTACACTACAGGAGAGACAAGACAAAGCCCACCAACTGACGAAACAAAGGCACTCTATCAGTTTGGTGAGGGACTACTGAGGCTGTCCTTGAGCTGAGGAGCAGCTGTTTCAGTTGCATTTTGCTGGGAGATGCGTGGAGAACCCTGTTTCTCCTAAACTTCAGCATGGATTGTTGCACCGAATGAGGACTGTGGACTGTCTCTGCTTTCTTTTTCTATAGAAGCGTCACGTCAATATGAGACTCAACAGAATGGGTATATTCCACAGTCCTCTCTGCAAGCATTTCTGGTTCTGGAGCTGCACACTGGTCCCTCCATCCAGCTCTGTGTTTAGGTTGTCTTGAGTGTTGTCTCTGCTAGCCTGTTCTCTCTCCCCTTTACCCTCACCCCAACCAGTCAAGGCAAATGGCCACTGTCCCTGAGTCTGGTTCTTCTGGGGGTTTCTTCATGTTGAATGTGGCTCAAAAGAAATCTTTGGATTCGTTGGGTTTTCAGCAGAATTTTGTTGGGTCTAAACCCTAATTTTCAAATGACTATATAAAACTGTAGGGTTTTAACACTAATATTTGAACTGGTTAGATACATTTGGACAACATTTTGGTTCAACATTTGTAGTTTTAAATGTAAATAAATAATGGTAAACTGACTTAACGTGACAGTTACATTCCTTAAGTTCAACATTTTTTATTTATTTTTCCAGAGGGCGCACTTGCGGAGACACAGCAATGGTCCCTACATGTATGCTTTTTGCTGGAAAAAAGCACCCAAAATATACTTTAAACAACTAACTGAGACTAGGACACCTCATAGAAGCCTTGGCTACATTTTCGTTCGGAGCCAGAGCCTGACTTAGCACCAGTTCTTTGTGTTTCCACCACCTAAGCACCGGCTCCAGGTTCTAAGAACTGGTGTTTAGCAAGCACCAACTCTTTGCTGGGCCAGAGCTAAGAACCAAGTACGCCAGGGGCTGGGGGCGGGGTTATCGAGACCAACGATCCACGGTGCGATCAACGGAGCGACTCGTGTTTAATTTTGTTGTAGTTTTTTTTTTTTAAACAGTTGAAAATGGACACAAAACTCAAACAGCAGTGGTCGGAGGAGAAGACCCAGTGCTTCCTGGCACTGTGGCGCAAGCGTTGTTGGGCAAACGGCTACGTATGCAGTGACGGTTTTTCGGGTGGCTCCAACTTGGCTCCTTGCCAATGGAAAAGCAAACTGGTTCTTAGGAGGAACAAGATTTGAACCAACTAAGTACCAGCACTAGCACCAGCACTGAACTAGCACCTGGGTCTTCTTGGTGGAAAAGGGGTCTATGAAGAGGAGGAATAATTACATGGACGCATTGTTCTTTCAACCAACACATGGGCATGCGAGACTTGTATTAAGATGGCCTACTTAAGTCCCATCCTCAAACACATCCCCAAATTAATTAATTAATTGCTCCATAACTCTAAAGCAAAAATTAACAACTTTAGGTTCTATAAATCAGACACACTGGACCAAAAATAAATAAGAAGTACATGTTGCCTTCAGTCTAATCTAAACTAAGACTCAGTGACACTGATGTCATTGAACCTGCTCTAAAAGTTCTCAACTGCAACTCTAACCTGAGATGAAACACAACAATGCTACATATGTTTTAATCACAGCAGTAGTCGTATCTCTTCATGAATCCGCCATGCTCAGAAACAATCTAAAAATGGCAGCCAGTTGCATTCTATGAACAGATACAGCCTGGTCTCGGTACAGGGACCTCTACAGTGGAAAGGGTTAAGAATTTGGAATCAACCCTTGAAGAGTTATTTTTGTAAGTGAATGTGTGACAACGTGAATAACGGCATCAGTTTCATCCACGCTTGTCGCTATTTATGTGGCGATTGTGTCACGCTTTTTCATGAATGTAGCATTCTTAATCCTGCCAAGCCAAAGCCCAGAATGTGTGATTCAGTCTGGAACCAGGCCTGAACATCACATTGGTACATTACAAACCTTTACAGGAGCCTCATTTTATAAACCGTCACAGTTTAGACCATCTCCGGAATCACAATGACTTGGGATAGCAACATTCGTCAAAACAAAGTGCTCACATGGATCTATTTGGATCACGTTTCAGTGCAGCTTTGGTGGTGTGTCTCTGTTCATAATGGATCATCATTAGCTTCATCTTTAATTGTTTCTCAGTAATCTGATATCTGCTTTGGGGCCCACACTTAAATACCAAAGCTAGACTGGAATAGTAATGATAAATACTTCACAGTATCCTTTGATTCAATTAGTCCTTTTTTATTCACTCAGCTTTGGATGCACACTTCAAAAAGTCACTGGATGTGACTTGAGATTGATTTTTTTTTTTCCCAGAGAACAATTTTGCCAATTCACACTGTCACACTTTTTGAGAACTCACATTTCTTTTAAGAGAAGCACATCTCCCATCAGATGTGCTCTTTTGAAGTATGCCAATTTCTAAAGGGAAAATATTCGACTCTCTGTGTGATGCGTGTTGACTATCATTATTCCAAATCAAGCCTATACATACAAGAATAGATTTTTCTTTTCAAAAGTTGCAAGGGAAGATGATATACATATTCCTAGACATAGGATGTAATAAAACTTCTAATTCTGTGTTATCAGTTGACATCACAAAACTCTGACAGCGTGCATCTCACCCTCGCAAAGACAAAGCCACACAAACACACACACATACACATCTTGTGCTTTGCTAGCATGGCATGCTGGGCCGGCTCATTACTACAATGCCAAGCTACTAGTTGCTAAGGAGACCTGAGGGAGAGGGAGGGTTCCTGTTGCCATGGCAGCAAGCCTGCATCCTGCCAACTGTCTTCCCCCATGAGACCTGACCATCGTAGACAGAGAGAGAAAGAGAGACGGGGAGGAAAAGTGAGGGCAGAACGGAGTGAGCAGAGAAAGGCTGGAGGGGGTTACGGTTAAGATGTTGAAAGAGGAGGACTTGTAAAGATGCCTGCAAGGCTTGTTGGGAGAACCACAGAGACTGTTGAAATGATGCACAGGGAAAATTGATGGGGTGAGAGAAGGAGAAGAAGGAGACCTTGAAAAAAAAAAAATCAAAAGTGCCCATGTGCATGGAGCAGCTTTCCCATGGCTAACATGGTCGCTGCCTGGCCGACCACAACTCAATCCAGGCGTTGACAAAGACGCCACAGTGACGCTAAGTACCCCAAACCCCGTCTTGACTCCCTCGATTTCCCACCCCATAATGCCACGCATGTCCCCGAGTGAACCGCCCGCCTCTCAGCTTTTACTACACGAGCTGAAGATCTGACAGAGCTTTTGGACGAGCGTTCACAGAGCCCATCCGTCATGGAAAGAAATCTGCTTTGGTGAGAGTGAGCGGTAATGAACGACGGATGGGAGGGAGTGAGAGAGAGAGAGGGAGAGAGAGAGAGCATCTGTGAGGGATGAGCAGAGAGAGATTAAACTGATTGGCGAGCGCAGAAGAAGGGCGAGGAGGAGGTCATACAAGGCGAAAGAAGAGAGAAGAAGTCCTCAGTCTCAAATTCAAATTAGCCTTATTGCTTTTCAAGGACACTGAATTGTTTCCATCCTCCATTTCTTTCTCTGTGTCACTGTCTCACCCCC
>OMNN01052910.1:0-12421 GCA_900302755.1 Chromis chromis
ATATTTCAAGAATAAAAGGTGCTTGTTAAGGTATGGTGGCTGATTTATTGACTGAGCTTACAGATCATCATTCATTGTATTAAGGTGATTGAGGTGTATTTCACTTACTGTAGATTTGCTTTTCACTCAATGTTGAATGAAATACACTTCTGTAATGAATGAATACATTTCTATATTGAAAGGAATCCATCTCTAAACTGAATGAAATCCATCTCTACATGAGTAACTTTTAATTGTATAGAGAGTAAAATGGGTGGAGTTGTTTTTATTTAATACTATGTAGAGTGGACCATCATCATGTGGAGTAAAATATTAACATTAAATAGAGTTAAATTAACTCTATAAAATCTACTCTGCTACCAGAGTATTTTTTATTCAGTTTAGGCTGGGACCAAATGTAGTCTTTTTTAGAGTCAAATTTTCTTCAATTTGAGGAAAATATACTCTCATCATTTCTCAGTCGTTTTTGGAGATCTTGCCTGTACCAGAGTCCATTTGCACGCTCACAGATAAATTAGTTGGTAGTCAGTTAGCCCACTGAAGCTTCAAAACCGTCTTGTGACCAGTGACGAACATTTTAGTTAAGCTCAGTGTGAGCAAATATACTTGTTAGTTTCCCCTTTATGTGAGTGACCGCTGTGAGAATCTGCTCATGTTTATTTGACTGTATGTTTATTTACTGTTAACTCCCACAATCGTGTATCCAGTTTGTGTGCATAAAGTTGTTGCTGCAAGAGGAGATGCAAAACAAATGAACATTAAAGGCAGTCCTACATTTCCTATTGTCTGTTTAATAAATATAATTATCATATTTTGGTGCAAAATTGGTAGCTTCACATATCATTTCAATTTTTATTTTTATATATTTATTTATTTAATTCAGATGTAACAACAAATAAATTGGCAAGTGGGTGATATTGTATAATTTTTGCATACAGATGTGTACTGTGTGAAACACCTTTCTGTAATTCAAATTATTACATTATTCAAAATAATGCAGTTCACTTGTGATATTTTATTTAAAAATGTAAAGTTAATAAAGTTTTTGTCATTACATGTTTCTTCAGTATTACTCTAAAACAGGGGTCTGCAACCTTTACTATCAAAAGAGCCATTTTGTCCCCTCGTCCACGAAAGAAAACTAGTCTGGAGCCGCAAAACATAACACTGCTTATAAACGTTTAAAAGTTTTAATCTTTTTTTTAAATTTAACCTGTTATAACAATGGAATACAACCAACAGAAGTGCAGTGTGCATGTGTAGGCCTACTTTGAAATAAATTAAACACTGAACTATGCAGGCCTATTTGAGTCCTTCCCATATTTGTGTAAAATTAAAATAAAAACTAGCACACTTTAATATAAATACAACATAAAGCCACAGCTTAGCAGCTTTAAAAAAGTAAACATCAAATTAGGAACGTTTGTGACAAGTCCATATCAGTGTGCTCTCATCCTCTTCGGGTTTCTTTCTTGGCCAGCAATTAACCAAAGCACCTGAATATTAAAAAAAACTACATCAGCTTCAGGTCTGAAATAAATGTTTTTTTTCTGAAAAATAATAGCCTATTAAATGCTAGTGTTCTCACCTGTTTAATGTGACTTCTGTTTCTGAAGCTCGCTGCAGATCTTCCCTGTGTCAGGGCTGTACGATGTGACTTTCATCTTCAGGCAGGACTGTAGGCTCTCATTTGTGAGGCAGGAGCGATATTTGGACTTTATGATGTTCATGCTTGAGAAAACTTGCTCGCATAGGCATGTTGAGCCAAAGATGGACAGGAATCCAAACGCATACTTTTTCATGTTTATATACGTGTCAGGAATGGCACTCCATGTTTCAAAAACAAGTTTGTCGGGTTTGGGGAGGTTGTCAATTTCACTCCATCTGTGCTCTTTAGCGAGAGTGGCCTTCTGACAGGTGACTTCTTCGACTACTTCCGCTCTCAGGCTTTTGAACTTGGACACCCATAAGTCTTTATCCGCTACGTCGGCCAGTTCAATTTCGAGATCAGGCTGACTTACTCCTGTGAATGCGGATATGTTCAACTGGGATGTGTCGATGTCCAGCGGTGTGACAGGGAAGGACAGAGTGTTTTTTTCCTTTCTGAACTCGCTGAATCTATTTCCAAATGCAGCCTGCATTACCATAATTGCACGGTGTAAATAATCACAATTTATGTGATTATTCTTTTCTTTGAACTCTCTCAAGGTGGGGAAGTGAGAGAGCGTACCTCTCTGTACATCTCCGGCAAACACTGTCATCTTGCGCTCAAACGCCAAAACCTTCTCCAGCATCTGCAGCGCCGTGCTTCCCTTTCCCTGGAGATTTTTATTCAGCGTGTTTAAGTGACTTGTCATGTCCACCATGAAGTAAAACTTTTCCAGCCAATCGAGGTCGTCCAGTTCGGGATAGCTGAGGCCTTTGCTTTCCAAGAAGGTTTTCACATGTTCAAGACAAGCAGCGAAGCGTTTCAGCACCTCTCCCCTGGACAGCCACCGGACTCTGATGTGCAGCAAGAGATCTGAATATGTGCTGTCGACTTCATCTAACGGTGAACAAAACTGTCGGTGGTTTCACCCGTTTGCAATTATTTTGTTCATTATCTTAATAACGAGGTTCATGGCTTCCACACATCCAGGGGGAAATGTTTGTGCGCACAGTGCTTCTTGGTGCAAGATGCAGTGAAAAGTCATCAGCACTCGATCCAGCGACTTTCGAAGTAAATTCACAAAGCCCTTCTGTACTATCATACTGGGTGCCCCATCAGTAGACACTGATACCAGGTGAGTGGTGTGTATTTCTTTGGCTTTTAGACAGCTCACAACAGCCTCACAAATGTCCTGTCCCCGTGTTTGGCCCTTTAGTGGTACGAGTTCAATCAGTTCTTCCTGCGGCCCATCAGCGTTCACATATCTGCATAACAGTGCTGTCTGCTCAATGTCATCACTTGACTCATCACAGGCAATTGAATATGCTGGAGCTGAATTTATGTCATCAATTTGCTTACTTGTGATGTTTGTTGCCATCTTAATGGTGTCCTTGACGGTCTTTGCGGAGAGAGGCATTTCTCTAATTTTCTGAACAATTTCTGTTTTGTTTTTGAATTCAGAGAATAGATGCTGATATTTTTATGAACGATTCTTTCATGTACTCTCCGTCTGTGAAAGGCTTCCCCCTCCTTACGATCTCCTGAGCTGCCACAAAACTAGCAGTTGTAGATGTGTTTGGAGAGGTGATCCACTTCTTGAAAGTAAGTTTGCTCTGCTCAACTTTTCGCAGCAGTTCCGAAATCGCGCTCTTTCGTTCATCTTCAGTTGGGTACTTTTCAGCAAATGCTGAGTGTTTGTTTTGAAAATGTCTTTCAATGTTAGATTTTTTGTTGTTCGCTAATTTCTCGCCACATATCAAGCACAAAGGTAATCCTGCATCGTTAGTGGTGAAGGCAAATGAATATGTCCAAGCAGAATTAAACCCTCTATTTTCTTCTGAGATTTTTCTTTTTTGGGATTTTTTCATGGTTAGCTTACCGCGGGGGTCGCACACTCAAGAAGCCGCCTGTAGGTAGGCTAAAGGCAAGGGCTATAGACATAATGTGACGCATATTTTAGTTGACAAATTATAAAAAACGTTTTTTAAAATTCAGTGTTAAAGTATCACCTTAAACTCCAAGATAACAGTGCAACACAATAAACAACAATATATATATATAAATAAAAAAAATAACCGAAAAAAAAATAGCCGTTTTTCATGTTTTTTTTGTCAAGGCCAAGGGAGCCACTACAAGGAGGCTGAAGAGCCGCATGCGGCTCCAGAGCCGCGGGTTGCCGACCCCTGCTCTAAAATGATTGCTAATCCATTTTAAATGTTAATGTCTGTCTGCTTTTATAAATTATTATTATTATTATTAAGTCCTCAAAGGGAATTTTGGAACTTTTAGTGATTAAGAATATTCTAACTCTCATACTGGCAGGCCCTGTGATTTATTTATTACCTCCGCCAAGCGCTGTTTGTTTGTCCGTTTGTTTGTTTGTTAGCAAGACATAATGAAACAGTTGTGTGTCTATCAAGGATGCACATTTCAAACTAACATTTACAGTACATTCAACACGCACAAAAACAGGAAACACCACCAGCACTCATTAAAAGACTTTAAAGCCAATGTTATAAGTAATAATAATAATAATAATAACTTTATTTATATAGCACCTTTAAGAGCAGTGTTCACAAGGTGCTTTGACAGTCAAAACATGCAAACAGGAGAAAAAAGCAGAGCAGTCAAATAAAATAAATAGAAAAAATGAGGATAATAAGTTAAATGAATAATTAGCTAGATTAGGACGCATATCAAACAAAAACTAGGCCGTTTAAAAATTGATGAAGAAGATTGAAGATTAAAAGTTTAAAAGTTAAAAATCAAAAATTAAAGAATTAAAGACGACATCACACCAAAGAACTGGGCAGCTAAAATTAAAATTAGGCAAGAGAGAACATATGAAAATAAGCATTAGACAACAGTACATAAATACAGAATAGAACACTAAAACTAATTAAAGCTAAAAGTAAACTTCAAGACTTAAAGTCTATAAAAATGGGTTTTAAGATGTGATTTAAAAGAAATGACTCCGCAAGCCTCATCTCCTCAGGCAGGTCATTTCAAAGTCGAGGGGCCCTGATGGAGAAAACTCAGTCACCCTTAGATTTAAGCCTCGACTTTGGAACGACTAGAAGGGATCCACCTGAGGATTTAAGGCTCATAAGGGGTAGCAAGCTTTAAAAGTAATCAGTAAAATCTTAAAATGAATTCTAAAACAGACAGGGAGCCAGTGGAGGGAAGCCAAGACAGGTGTGATGTGAGGTCATCTATTAAAACCAGTAAGAAGTCTAGCTTCTGCGTTCTGGACATGTTGGAGGTGAGGGAGGGACTTTTCGGGAATTCCAGAAAGGAGGGCCATCGAGACGGGAAAAGATGAGTGCATGTGTAAGTTTTTCCAGGTCTGGGTGTGAGAGCATTGCCTTCATCTTGAAGATTGTTCTAACCCTTTCTGGCTTCAAAATGCTTTAGATGTGGTCTCGCTGCACCTCACTATCATTCTGCAAATGGGGGTAAAAGCGCTCTGGCTTGTTTGTATTTCTTTAAACTTATCACAATCGTCTTTGGCAGAGCTTAACAAAGGATGCCGCTTTGGTGCTCCTTCAAAATAGTGATAGAAGGATAGAATTGTTTAGGTGGAACATTTGCACACAGGCAGACGAGCACTGATTAAAATAGATCATCACCAAAAAAAAGAAAGAAGAAGAAGCAGGTCTGCCTTACAAACCATCCATATCTTTGGCAAACATTTAAATTTTCAGTGTGTAGGTTGCAGCCCGGAGGTTGTTGGTGGTTTTTCCTGTCCCAAGATTTTGAAAACGGTAACACTTAGATAGCGGAAGGAGAGGACAAAGCTAGCTATACAATATAATCCACATATTGGATTGTTATATATAGAATTATAGTGAACTGGATGACATTACATTGAATTATTACTAATTCAGCCATAAATGCTCAACCCAGAAACCAATTCTTAAGAAGAAGAATGATACAGAAAACCTCCACACTGCAAGCTGAAAGGATTTGCTCCTTATGAAACCCTGGTTATCTGAATCAGTGTTTCAAGATGTATATTTTCAGCAATGGGGTTAACTGCTTATTTCGCTCATGATATGTGTTCTTGCATATAAAAATAAACACCATATTTGTCATGGTCTTTCATTTGTTGTATTTTTGTTTCCTGTTTTATTGTAAAAAGATCCGTTTCCTCTGCCTCTAGTTGTTTTAATTCCTCCCGTTGTCTGTTTTCCCTCCTCTTTTGACTGCCTTTTACACGTGTGTCACTTCTCTGTGTATACATAGTCTTTTGTCAGTTCATTCTGGTTGCAACCCTGTTTTTTGACCACCCATCTGCCCGATTCTTCCCTGTGCTCCTCTGGTTTGTGTTTTTGTTTCTTTTTTGATTTCTTTGGATAACCTTCATCACTTATGGACTTATTTCTCAGTGGATTTCTAGCTGTTGTTTGTTTATTCACCTGTGACCTTCCAGTAAGTTTCTTTATTAAAGTTGTGTCTGCTCTTGGGTCCCTTTCTGATATATATCAACGATATAGACATGTCTACATTGTACAATTCTAGGATTTGTCACACTGCACAGCATCACCTTGTTTGGTGTATTTTCTTTCAGACAACAACCATGGAACAATCAACCAAGCCATCTAACCCTTTGCTAAGTCCTGTCCTTAGTTACTGTTGTTCTGCCCATCAACTTTACCAGCCTACCACAGTACATGGATTACAAACAAATCAGTGGTAGATTTACCACTTGCAAATTGTGGTACATTTTGGAAAAATTTGCCTGTGACTTAAGAGAAAAGCAGAATAAACCAGTGTCACATTTTTAGTTAGCAAGTTAATTAGCATTATCTCAATGAGTTAGTTAAAACTCGATCTTTGTATTATAATTTCTAAGGTTGGCAGTAACGTAATCATGGTAAATTTAGTCATCACATTACAACTTTTAGTTTAAGGTAGTATAACCTACTGTCACTGCCACCTTGATTCTCTTAGACATGCAACTGGGCCTCATTCATACCATAATATTTTTCTGTAAAGTGCTTTTTTTTTGCTGGTTTTCACCAACTTAGCTTTTGGCTATATACAGACCTGGCCGGCCCATTAGGCAATATAGGCAAATGCTAAGGGAGCTGTGGACTCCAGGGGGCGCCACAAAATTGGGAAAAAATTCACCTTCTATATAATTATATTAAAAGTAGTTATTACTATTAACTCTTAAAATGGAAAAGCTCACATTGATTCAAATGTAAAGCAATGCTCAATTAATATTACTACAAAACAATGATACTCGATTTCTTTTGTAAGGTATATAAATCGCTGATGGAGGGGGGTGCCATATAAAATCTCACCAAGGGCACCACACTGGGTAGGGCCAGCTCTGGCTATATAGTAGTATTTTATTAAAGAACAGAAAAGAAAGATCCTAGGCATGTCATCCTTGTTAGAATAGAGATTTGTGCCGTATGTGGGCATATTTAAGACTTATATTATGTATTATTGTTAGGGGGAGTAACGAAAAACGTAATAACCAATTTGAGTACCGATCCAAACACTGAACTTTTCTGACTGCAGCATCCTCACCAGCTGCTGATCCATGGAAATAAAGAAGCAGTACTGCTAATTAGCCCTGATATTATAATTCAATATAATGAGAAATAATGTAGTATCAGGTATTTCATTCCCACAAAAGGGAATGCAGCAGCCATTAAATACAGAATATGGAAAATATTTTAATATGCTCACTTTGTGTGTAATTTTTCTAGACCTTTTGTTCTCTGCATGATGTAGATGGCTAATGATATGCTAACTGGTGGTCATGGAGGTAATTCTATGTTGCCGCAGAAGGTAATTGGTTAGCCAGGCATGCCAAGATTAGCGGGTTACATTAGAGCAGCAATCTGTTCCTTTCACTTTTGTGCTGATAATTTTGGGGCATTGGAAAGGCAATAAAGACTCCATGCAACCTCATTGAATGCTAAGTACCTTATCACAGCCCTTTGCACAACACTTTTCCATCTGCAAAGGTAAATAACAGTAGCTGTTTATGCAATTAGTATAAAAATGTAAGATTTTCATATGACTTTTACCTTTTCATGTCAGCCACACGTGCCTCAGTGCTTTGATTTGACTGAGAGTGAAAGCAGCGACTCGACTCTGTGGCCAACACAGAGACAGCAGGGGTACATAACCCATTTTATGGTGTCAGAATACAAATGAGGCCACAAAAAACCAAATCTGGTTCCCACACACGCCTACTGAGGCTTTTGAACACAGCAACTTACAGTGAATCTGCAGGAAGCGTGCTTTGAGTTTAGCAACAAACACAGAATAGTCAAACCCACAGCACTGGATTATGTAACCACTGTTGGTGTTCCTGAATGGCATGTATGTGTAGGATTAAACACAGCATTTTTCTTCTGTGCAAACACAAGCGCTCACACAGATTTGGGCCACTATTTCATTAGTGCGCGTTAATGCATGTACATGTCAGCATAAATACCCAAAGGGGATTTTAACACAACACCTACAGCCATCTATAGTCACCACACCACTGTCTGCCTCGGAGTCTGAGTGCTGCATGTCTGAAAGCTTTCCACTGCGGTTTCCAGGCTTAATATCGGTTTCAACAAAAGTGGCAAATTGAAATGATACCAGGGTCAGTTTCTAAGTAACATGTTTAGCGAATGGAACAAACCCCATTCTAATGATCGGATTCTGCATTTTCGCTTAAGACTGCTTCAGGACTGCACACAGCACTGAATTAATCATTAGGACGGCCGTGTTATTGTATTGTAAGCCATTTGTAGAATTAATGATTTTCAGTGATGGTTTCTTGACCCTCTGTGAGCTGATTTAAATCCGGAGAACCGTCCTGTCTGTGAGCGATCAACCTCAGGACACCACCTCTTACTTGGCAGTTCTGTCTGTATGAAGTGAAACAGGTCGAGAAAAGGGTCAAGAAGAAGAGACATAAATAATTCATTGGTCACAAACCGCGTCGCTGCAATCAGCCTTTTACAACTACTTCCTTCAAAAGGTATTGGGTTAACTTTTTTTATTTAGCTGGACTGTCTTTTAGCTGAATTGCATTCTGGTCTATTAGGCTAATGCTGCTGGAGAAATTAATTTGTCTGATCTTCTGTGTTGGAAATCTTCATGTGTGTGACGTACACTGTAAAAAGAAAAACATGCAAATTTTGAGGGGAAAAAAAGTAAAAAAAAAAAAAAAAAGTCTGTAAAATCACAGACATTATTAATAATTTAACAACCCAACGGTAAATGTATTTGCCAATAATGCCAAATTAGATTGTTTCTTTTTATTTAAACTGAAAGTTTACTATATAATTTATTATACAGTATTTTTTCTGCTTTCTTAAAACACATACATTTACTTAAAATTGGGCTGCACAGTGGCTTGGTTGTTAGCACCGTCAACGCACAGCTACAAGATCCCCAGTTCACATCCGGGTTAGGCCGCCTGGGATCTTTCTGTGTGGAGTTTGCATGTTCTTCCTGTGCAGCGCACAGTAAAATTACCTATCTGTAATTAAATATGTAACTTTGTATATAAAGGTTTATGTCCATACCATCAATTTAACATTTTTCCTCATAATTATAAGGTAAATCTGAATTCTTTTTTATATTTGAATGTACTTTTACATTCAAAGTCACATACAAATCTGTAAAATAAAACAGTTTAAATGCAGAACTTGTTGGTCTATAAATTTATTGAATGTGTTTGATTTTTTAATTAAAATAAGTTTTTCTTTTTTTTCACAAAACATATTACAAAATTGTATGTAAATGCACTGTTTTTGCACTTCCTTTGACTGTTTTGCCAGTCATTTCCCATTTTGTTTTGAGTTTATGTTATTACTAATTAGTGTGAATATTCAGCATTTACACACACACAAATTAAATATTTCCTCAGGACTGTGACTGTCTTGTCTGTTGGATTTCATGGAGCATCTGGGGAGAACCTGAGTGGGTGGAGTGAACGTACAGAAACTGAAGTCAATAATTACTATTGACCTGCCCTTGAGCCAAGCATTTAAACTCCAGCAGCTCAGTGATCAGTGGAGCAAGGTACACTGTTCAAATCACGGGATACTGTGTGCATAACTCTGCAACTATTCCCCCAAGATGCTGTTGCTGATAAGAAGACAACCTGTCCTCAAAAACCTCAACCAATTATTTTACGAGGACAAATAGGAACGTTTTGTCTCCGGATGCAGGATCTCAGACAGATGCATGAAGTAAAACAACACAGAAGATTTAAGCAGATACAAAACTCGGAAAGAGAGATTAGACTTAAGTGCGGCGCAGTTTGAGGACGATTACCAGTTTACTTTGGACGGCAGAGGGACGAGGGAGGAAGAAGGTGGGAAGGCAGCGAGATTAAAAGTTAAAGCTGGAGGGGAAAGTTTCACCGCACTTGTCTGCAACTTGTTCCTGCTACACTCCTCGTACAGTATGAGTCAGAATATGAATGCAGTCTATAATGTAAAGATATAAAGACGGCAGCCAAAACCCCGCTGGGCTGCCACCCAATGTCCTTTAAAGCAGAGAGTAGGAGAGAGAGACGGGAAGGAAGAGGAAGGAAGAATTAGTGATTTGCTTTGGCTGCTGTTCTGCCAGCTACTTAACATGAGGAGAGCAAATCCCCTTTCATAAATAAAGGCTCAGCTAACTGCTACTGTTGGCTCGGACCTCTTCAGTGCTGCACTGAGCTGGCAGGCTAGAGGAGCACTTAGGGGGCTCATCACCCACAAGCTCGTGGCTTACACTGCCAGCGGTTTTCAATCTGGGGTCAGGAACACCGGCGTGAAATCTTACAGAGGAAAAAAGGTAGAAAAATAAACCACTTAGCAAGGTGCACGGTATCTTAGAAACTGGGGTCGTCGCGGTCCAGAAGCATGGAGAAGCCTCTGTGGTGCTTGGTGTGGAAGCAACTGAGCATATAACGCATCCTTTTACATCCAGAAGTGCAGCTCTACCCGGTTTCTGATGCAGTTTTCAATAATTTAGGCGATTCTGCTTTGATTCGCTTTGTAATGCAAGTTTGGCCTGAGTCGAACCTGCTTGTTGCCATGTGATATCCAACAGATAAATGCTTTATACACTGAAAATTCAAATTCAAAATAACTTTATTTGTCCCCTGGGGGCAACTCAAAGCATGTAGAGCAGTTGGACACATGACGGTAGCAACAATTGTACAATAGCAGTAGCAGCGATGTGGTATTTAAAATATAATCAGTAAAATCAAATTTAAAAATTATAAATGGAATATGCCAAGATAAGAATAAAGGTAAAATAATGACATGAAAGGCCACTGTAGCAATACACATTAAAAAACAAGCCAATAAGAGTGTTGGTTATTGTTAAGCAGTAGTCTACTAGTAGTCTTTATCATGCCCTCCATCTTGGTTTAGCATGTTAGCATGGTAACATTTACTAATTAACACTACAAAGAAAGTAGAACTTGCATGCATTTAGTCATATTTTATTGTTGGAAGTATTGGACAAGTTGTAAATCTGACCTAATGAAAAGTCAGGAGATCAAAAAGGTTATGTCAATCCCAAAATGCTGCTTCTGGAATAAAAAACATCACTCCGATTTTTTAGAACCATGCTCTGGCTTCCAGTTCAACATAGAATTGAATTTAAGATCCCTACTTACAGTCTGTGAGTCTCTCAATGGTCTCGGCCCAAAACATACCAGAGATCTATTTACTGAGTCTGGTCAGTCTCTCAGGTCTGCAGGGGCTGGTCAGCCAGTGGTGCCCAGAGTCCAAACCAAACATGGTGAAGTGGCGTTTTGCCATTATGCTGCTCACTGCTGGAATCAGCTCCCTTTGGAACTTAGATGTGACCAAACTGAAACCATTCTTTTTAAAACTAAGCTTTAAAACTGCCACTCTAATGTATTCTATGTCTGTACCTCTACTTAAATTGTCAGTACTTTTATTTAGATTATGATTAAAATGTCTTTCTTTTTAAACATTTTAATGCATTTAATGTTTTGAATTTCTTTGTGTATAAAATCAGCCTACCTTGCCTTATCCTTAATTAGAAAGGACTGTTTGTACCAAAAATTCACGGCAATTAACTCCATAGTTGTCGGCTAAAAAAATCACAACACAGTGAACCTCACGGTGATGTTAGAGGTAGAGTCGGCTTCACAAAAGTCACAATGATCAAACTGACAACGCTGCAGGAACTAATTGCGAGATGCTGCTTCCATTAGCCTCACAATGTGTACAGATTATATAAGCCACCAGATTTTAAGGAAACCTCTGTGACCCCTTATCCCAAAAGAAAAATGATTAATATAGGAGGAATGCTGTGTAACTGTATTAAACTGTACATGCAAATATAAAGCAGAGATCTTCTGAATATGAGATATACACCGATCAGGACCACCTGCCTAATATTGTGTTGGTCCCCCTTATGTGGTCAAAATTGCTCTGAACCATTGGGCATGGACAAGAGGACCTCTCAGGGTGTCCTATGGGGTCTGGCACCAGGACGTTGGCAGTGGATCCTTTGGGTACTCTGGCTTGTGCAGTGGGGCCTCTGTCAATCCAACTTGTTCCACTGCATCCTGTTGATGCTTGATCAGAATGGGGTCTAAGAAGTTTGGAGGTCTTGGGCCATTGTCATGTTCCTCAAGATGTTCCTGATTGTTTGATGTTTTTGCCATGTGGTGGGGTGCATTTTCCTGCAGGGGTAGGCCAGTGACATTTGGGATTGCCATTTCCAGCAGAAACTGTGCTTGTTCTGGGACAATGTTTATTTGGGTGTCTAAGTCTC
>OMNN01052911.1:0-11758 GCA_900302755.1 Chromis chromis
ACACACACACACACACACACACACACACACACACACACACACACACACACACACACACACACACACACACACACTCCAACAGGAAGAGTGTGGGTGTCTGGGAGCAGCTGCATGGAGAGGCATCAGACCCAGCTTCCTCCTGGTGCAGCGAGCACCACCTCTCCTCCCTTTTCTTTTTCTCTCCCTCCATCTACTCATTTTCTACACATTTATTTCTTCTCTACCTATAAAAAAAATCTCTCACTCTCCTCAGACAGAAACATATATTCAGTCAGAAATAGACGACACCACGCCACCGTCTAATGTTAGCTCTTATCGCAAGTCTGAATACAAGATTCAATCTGCACCGCTGGCAAAAATTAGCTGGCTGTTGCAAGCACTCAGAAAACACAGTTTATGCATGTTGCAATGCAAACAGTGTGTGTGTGTGTGTGTGTGTGTGTGTGTGTGTGTGTGTGTGTGTGTGTGTGTGTGTGTGTGTCTTGTTTCTGTCCTGTTTGCTCAGAATGGTGACACATCAGCACATCACCACCTGAAAGCCCAAATGTTGCACAACGCTTTCCTGCACCGAGCTCTAATCGAGGTCTTGCTGGCAACGTTAAAACTTTACTCCGCTCGCACACCTGTGTGAGGTAAGGCTGAGATGACTCAAGAAGCAGATGGACAGAACAGATAGAACATAAGAGAGAGAGATGTTTTGGAAAATTTGACTGTTACGCCCATGCCCCAGCTGCAAAATGTCAGTCTTTGATTGTTGCACCATCATGTTCGTTGTGGCTTGATTATAAAAAATGACAAGATAAACAGGATGTACCAAATGCACCAAATGAATAGTAGAAAATAGTGTCTGAATCAAGGCCGGTGGAATCTTCCTCTAACACAAGGCTGCACAGGTGCAAGTGCCTTAGCATCTTGACGTTTCACTTTCTTTTTCAGTTTTCTGTTCTTACTCTCTAATACTATCACTCAATTCCACTGCCACCCATATTCTGCTGTCTTATACCTTCCTTTAACCCCTCTGTTCAGCCACTTTCTGTCAGCTGAACACTCGCAGGACGAGATAGCTGTGCTGAAGACACTCATCAGTTATTTCTGTGTTTCCTGTGTGTCATGCGGTGGTAGCTCGAGCTAGCTAGCATGGCTGACAACACACAGGCTCCCAGGTGCAGAGTGTCACAGAGTGGGCCGTCAGCCAGAAAGCCTGTGGGCCAGTTAGCAGCCAACAGGGCCCTGCAGCACGTGCTGCCCTCCACCCCCACCCTTAACCCAGCACTATTCCCGGAGGAAAAAGAGGAACAAGCTTGTGACAATATCTCTTTGGGAAAGAGCACACGTCATGTATGCGTGAGCATGTGTGAGCTTGCCTTTTTTCTGTTGTGTGTATTCTTAATGAGGGTATTGCAAACTAACCTGTTTGAGAGTACACTTTTTTCTTCTCTGAAAGTTTTAACACGTCATCAACTTGTGCACGGCTAAGAAAGAGCAGCTTCTCCGGTTATGTGCTGAGCCACGCTATTCTGAAATATGCTCATGCTTCTCCCTCGGAGTTAAAGGGTCAGTCTGCGCTGACGGATCAGACCTTGAGTGAAACCGGCATGCAGGGGCACCAGGGTCTGCCCTCTTCCCCCAGCTCGCCTCCAGGCCGCAGATGCACTGACCCAGACAAGGCTGCACTTCTCTGGGCAGCACAGAGACACTGCTGTGCTCTGGTTCCTTGAGCCCTGATGCTCTGATTGAGACCCTGCGCCCATGCAGGAACCAGAGGGAGGGGAAGGGAGAGCAAGGGAGGGGATGCAAACACATCTGGCATATGCAAAACCCTGCACACAACCTCTCATATCATCACGAGAGAAATGTACAGGCCATATAGGAGAAGCAAAGCTCTGTTTGTCTTCTGGAATCACACATGTAGAAGATAGATACATACACCCACACACACACACGCAGACACAATTGAAAAGAAATTATGTGAGGAGCAGAACAAGAAGGCACAACAACCCTCCAGCTGGTAGGATAGCACCAGAGAACACCACTTTGTGCTATTGTTCTATTTATACAGCTCACCAAACAATGCCATGTTGGTGTCTAAGGCAACAAATTATGTATCAGGCATTGAAAGAGGAAATAGTATAAAACAATGCTATTTTCAATGATGTGTACATACAGCGTACTGTATATAAATATAGTAAGATCTATTGAAGCTGTCAAGGGGAAGATAAATGAAAAGCTGTGAAAGGAGGACACAATAGAGAGCATATCAGAGTGCAAGAAATTTGTGTGGGTGCACATCTCTGCAAGGTGTCTTTTTGGTGTGTTCGTTCTTTTTGCGTGGGCGCTGCCTTTTGCATTAGGGCGGCAGTACAGGACGAAGTTAGAGGTAGTGGTTGGGATGTGTGTTTATGTGCGTGTGTGCACATGTGTGGGTAAGAGTGTTGAGGTACCTCTGATAAACAACCAGCAGTGCTCGTTCTGTTTTAGCCCACTGCATTCCACTGTGCTACAGGTCTTTAAAACAACCTATTAGTGAAGATTTCTGAGGTTTCGACGAGGAAGGAAATAAAATGAACCAAAAAAATGCCTGTGAGAGAGAAATAGAATGGGATGTCAAATACACGTCCGCGGTTGTGGTGGTGTTAGTGTGCATATGAGTCGCCTGCTCTCTTCGGGGCAACTGAGAGTAGGCCAGTGAGAGGCATAGCAGCAAGCTGGAGCGGTATGCTCTTTGTGGCCAGCTGTGGGGCCATTAAAGGCCCATCTGCAGACAATAGGCTCTGTCTGAAGGGCGCACACAGCCTGGTTCCTGTCCTGTTCTGCCTCACTGTGTTTGTGTATGGATGCGTATATGAGAGTACCATGCATTTCCATGCCCCATTTTCATCTATTACAAAGGAACACACAGAAAACATACACTCACTCACGTAGCCGCATTGAAATGTGACTCATTTTTACATTAAATTTGATCATTTTCCGCAGCAAACCTCCTCCCACGTACTATCGACCCATAACCTTAGCTTTGTGATAACGGCTCCTGTGTTACATGGCAGAAACAAACAAGATTGTGCCATGGTTCAGCGAGGCATCTCTTGTTCAAGTCATCGCAGACGGTGGAAAAAACTGATTTCATTGTGCGATTAAAGCCTTCACGCCATCCCCCTCTTCAAAGCCGAGGAAACGAAGATCACTTCATTAAAAGGTTATCTCCTCTCGCACACTTGAGCAAACAAAGCAGAATGCAAAAATACAGGCAGGCACTGGAAAACAGCTAGCTGGCCCAACCACATACCACTCAGCGCGGTTCGATCAAGCAAGCCACAGCTTCACATGCCTCGACACACACACACTCACACACACACACACACACGGCTGCTGCATGCAGACACATGCAAAAATATCTGTCCCAATACTAAAATAGGCCCTGAGAGGTTGCACCTGCACCTGTGCCCTGGTCCACACCTACACACAGGTGTCAGGATGTGACACATACACACACAGACAGAGAAAGAAAGATAGAAGAGAGGGAGGGGGAAAAACAAGAGCGGGGTGAATCACACTACTGCGGTCGACCAAAAAGCTTTTTCTAGATATCATCTCTGTATTCTGGAGTGTAACCATGAGTGTGATTTTCAGTTTTAAATAGACTTTCAGGTTGATGTGCTTAGTTGTAAAAAAGTACGCCACGCAAGGCTTCTGTAATTGCTCAATTCTCTTCTGTGTGATAAGTAATTATATGATGTATAATAGGACTTTATTGCTAATTATGGGTTTGCGGGGAGCGGAGTGAGAGTTTAAGCAAAGTGTGTATCATATTGCATACATGAGTGCCTCAAGTGTCTCATTCTATGATCCAGAATGAGTATTCTTTGACTGTCACGGTGAGTCATCCCCATTTGTCTCTCAGTATTGTGGTATGTCCCCTTCTGGGGCAGAAAAGGGGACAAATAATCTATGCTGGGGCTTAATTTTAATATATATATGTGTATATAGCTTCACGGGTAGACAAGTGCATGCATGGACACCTACGACACACACGTACACAAACACATGCAAGCTATATAAGCAAAATGTTTTATTATTTCCAAAATGAGAGATTATGAAAATAAAGGCAGTGTGCTCTTATAGTGCTGACGTTAATTCTGGTTAGTTAAACTGCATTAAAATCAATCTTGCCTACTACTAAGCTGCTGAGTGTATTAAAATCTGCATTTAAGATATGAAAAATTGAGCTCTCTCATACTGTTCCTGCTTTAAAATGGACTTGGAAAGGATGCTGAATTAGAAAACCATTTTGACTAGTCTATTCTTCTTTCAATTCACTGTGCAAGAATAAGTTTTACATGGTTCCTTGGCTTCATCATGTCACATTTTAAAAAAAAAAAGTCTGCAGGAGCTGTGTTGCTTTTTTGGGAAATGTCGCCACCATGTGGACTGTCGATGCATTTCTAAGTGAAAGTTTGATTGTACAGTTATTCATTTATCTTAGTTGATATTTGCATGTGCACATCTCATGTAAAGGTTTGGTTTACAGAAAGTTACCCTTCTGTACATGGTTAGTGTTCTGCATAGCTTTGAACAGAATATATGAGACTTGGTAATGGATTTGTCATTAGACTAATACTGTCACTACGCTACAATTAGTGACAGACACTCTGGAAGTGCATATATATATATATATATATTTAACCAGTGTATCAAACACTGAAATAATTAGTGCCAATTAAAATCTCCATCATCATTAAGTGATCCTTTCTCACTACAAATCCCTTAAAACTCATCCTTCTCGGCTCCGATGGGACAAGAGGCCCCGGTGCCTTTGAGGCCACAGTAGCCTTTCGGTACCTTCTTCAGGTACTGCTGGTGATAGTCCTCAGCGTAGTAAAACTCCTGCCCCTCCAGGATCTCAGTGGTGATGGGACCGTAGCCTTTTTTATCCAGCTCCTATAGGGACAAAATACATGAAACCACTATAGATTAAACTAAATATAACTACTGACAGAAAAAAAGAAAACACTGGTTTCGTCAGATGATTAACATTCAAACTATGTAGATTAGAATATTCAGTAAATGCTCTACACAGTAATGCAGTCAAGAATGAATAAAATCTATTATCCTTTGCATATTTTGCAGAATGAAATGACAGTTCTTGAGGTTTTACTCTTGAATTGCTAAAACAAACCTATCTGTAAGGACAATATTCCTAGAACACAGTGCCTTTAGTCATGACGTGGATTCAACACTAGCTGTTCCTATTGGGTTAACTTCCTCAAAATAATCACACCTTTTAAATGCTTGCTTTATTCTGCAGTGTACTGCATGTGAACTTCCAATACCTCTCGCTAATACAGTAAAGAGTTTTCTGCTCCTCGACTAGAAAGCAGGGTGATTGAGTGACAGAAGAAAGGAACATCTTTTTCTTTTTGTAGTGCAGCGTGCCTCTGTGGCTCTCTCTGTGGGACAAAGCATCAAAGAGTATCCGCTCTCTTTGAGAACTCCTTAAGACACTTTCACACTTACCCTTTTCTAAACACCTTGAGAGAAGCCTTCAAACGCCCTAAAACAGCACACTCGTTCACACTGACACACACACACACGCTAAACACCTCTGACAGATATATCAAAGGTATACCTGCTGCGCTGAGTGGTTTTCTCTATCTAATAATACAAGCGCTCAGACCTCTCTAGATCAGTGCTCCTGAGAGCTGACAAAACAACAAGTCGGAGGTGCACTGGGACTGTCTGTGGGCAACAAGTTGCTTGCATGTAGCTTGCTACACCTCAGAACAGTTTGCAGCACTGAGGAGCTTTGCTTTGTGGGGGCGTCATTTGGGTTCAGCAGGCACAATGAAACAGAAGCCGAACGTTTTCAATCCAGGCTCAACCTGTTCGTATCCTCTTCTGCACATGTCTATGACACTGTCGTTGATACAGTTTTGAGTAGTCCTTGAGAAGAGATGTGATAAATTAAAAAAACTGCCTGGCCTGCTTTTTTATAGAAAGTGTGTCCAGGTTGAATTCATGGAGGTTATGATGGATTCCATGTTTTCCAAGCAGGAGAATGTATCAAAATGTCTTCTTAACCCTTTCAATCCCAAAGTTCGCCTCCAGGTTTGAAAGAGATGTTGTCTGTAAAAAGACACCAAAATCCACCATTTATCAGATCCAGAAAGTGTAAAAAACAAAACAAAAACAAAACCAGAAAAAAACGTCAGATTTTTAAAATATCTGACTGACTTTAGACTACTTACCTGTGACACGCTGTTCCATCAGGAAATGTAACCATATCCAAGCTTAAAATCGTATTATTTTATTACTTTATTTCTCATATCTCATTTAAAATCTGTCAAAAATAAACAGTTTTAACCAGATTCAGTAAGGAAGAAAGTAAAAATTGTGCTTCTTGGCACAACCATGAAGCCATTATTCCATTATCGACCCAACTCGAACTTGTAACAGTCATGTGACAAAAATTCAGAGACTTTTCGCCTAAGCTGGGATGAACTGCAGGCTGTGCAGTATTAACACGTGTGGGCACTTGGAAAAAATGTTTTACATGTTTTTGTGAAAATACTAATAAAAAATTCAGCTTGCATGTTTTTTTTTTAATGATTTATTGCATTATAACTTTGTTATACTGAATAGAGGGCTTTCACTTTTAATTTTTACTACCTCTAGCCATGTTTCCATAGAGGTCAAGAACTTTATATTGCAGTAAAAACTAGTCAACATTGAGTAAAACATGTAACAGAAGCAAAAAAAAACACCCAGAAATTACTTGGGGTTAAAGGTTCTCGAGACTTGTGTAGTATTTGCTGGTTTCTATTGTGGAATAGTATCCTCTTCATGTTCCTAAGAGTCAAAAATATGGCCTTTTAATTCTAGTACTCGACAACGAAGAGCTTGTGAGTCGACACCTGTTCCAGGATGTGAAGTTCTTACTTTAATGCTGCAGCAATCGATATTTCTATACAAACAATGGCTCAGATGATGTGTAGTGAAAAAGGTGTTGCTTGAACTGATGAACCCACAGAGATTTATCACCCAATCCCTCTGAGCAGCTTTCAGCTCTTTGTTTTGGTCTCATTGGACCTAACTTCACTGTTTTTCTTTACTTTCTTTATTAACCATACCAAAAGCAGCTTCAACAGGCCACGTGGAAGACAAATTTACAGACTGTCCTGCTCTTTACATCTCAACAGATTGACCAGTTTTGCACTGCAACCAATGGTTATTTCCATTACTGATTAATCTGTCTCTCATTTTTTGATGAATCTGGATTAGGTACCATTTGAGAAATTGATTACGACACCAAGAACAATTCTTCTCATTTAAGAGCCAAATAATGTTTTTTTGTTGTTGTTCGTTAAAAAATAAAAATGTATCACAAAAACCAAAACAAGCAATATATGAACCGGAAAGGAGATATAGTCCACATGTCTGACTGCATCTTTTGCTTTTTCTGTAACTGAGCTGAAAAGTTTGTAAATGATTGTAGGAAGGGAGCAAGAATAACAACTTACAAAGAGGCAGAAGCACTTTGATGATTATGCAATGCAGACTTTACTCTATAACCTGATGTTTTGGTACAAGTGTGCCTTCTTTGGGCGCAAGATAAATATTAAACCAAATCACTATATACTCGTATTCAATATATTTGTAAAGCTTCTGGATGTGCAAACCAGTCTATGTAAAAAGAAAAGCTACATTGTGTTAAATTTAAGGGAAATTCAACACACACTATGTGGTAAGCACAGCTCGCTTATATTTCGACCCTGCATAAGGAAAGAATGGAATAATCAAGAGTAGATTAGAAGTCTGTTGGTGTTCCTGCATGTTTTCATGTTCGTTCCCTGCCTACAGTAGTAACAGTTAGACTTTTTGGTGGTTATCTAGAAGTGTGCGATGAGAGAGGGGAGACAATGTAAGTAAAAAGTATCTCCACTAATACATAACACAGAATAATGGGCTGCAGGGTAGTGTGTAAATGTGTCCACATGGAGGCAGTGTGGTACAAGCTGAGAGTGTGTGCGTGTGCTGGAGGTGATGCAGTGGAGTCAGTAAATCAAAGCTCTGCGCCCCACAGAGAGGCTGAGGCAGCAACTGACCTCTAAGTCCTCAGTGCCTGCCGCTACAATGTGAGGGCTCTAATCTCCCTGTAGGCAGGACCCAATGTCCACAAACCAAACTATGGCGCAACGCTGCCCTCAACGCAGTGCGCGAGCCTCCCGAGCACAGACATATTTACCTTCCAAATGCAAACTGTGTCTGACACAGGAGAACACCATTTTTCCCTGCCTATATCCACCAGCGCTGTGGTAAGCCAGCCGGCACAAGCACAGAGCTTTGTACATCATGGCCTAATTAATCAGTCATCACCACCAAACCACAGTAGTAGAGAAGCCTCCGGGGCAGAGGACGCTCCATGCGAAGAGAAAGCACACTGTCCAAGGAAAGGTCTGCTATTCTGAGCTAACGTACACCTCCACCCTGACACCCCCGCACCACTCCCTCGCTCTCCATCCAGCCCTCTACAGCAGTCACAACACGGCGGCCATTTTAGATCCATAAATCAGAATGCATGGCGTCATGCCACTGTGTATAACCTTATGTGGCTTTGCTTTCTCTCTCTCTCTCTCTCTCACTGCAGCAGCAGCAAAGCAATGGGGGTACGAATATGGAGGGTAAAAATGGCAAAGATGGGGGAGAGAAAATTCTAGAGAGAAAAAGTAAAGTGGATTTCCTCAAGTTGAGCATTTTTGATGCTCTTGATGGTGATGTTCAAATGACGGCTGAGAAATCAGCGTGTCGGTTCTTCTGTACATTTGTATCAGTGTAACAGTGTGAGCGGAATGATACAAAAGGACACGGTAAGAGTAGTTGAATGCATGCATGTTTATGAATTACTTAATTTATGAAGACAGAAATTATTTCAACCCCTATTCACAAACAAAAGCCTGGTTCCCAAAAAGTAAACCCCTGCTTTTCATGGCGAAGATGTGGTTTTTAGTTAAGATTACAGTGCGGGTTGGGGTTACAAATGGACCGGTTCTAGTGACCGTTGGGTTATTTAAAGGTAATAATTCGAAGTCAATGCAATGTCCTCCTAAGTGACAAAAAAGCCCTGGTGTATGTGTGTGTGTGTCCAGGGCTGAGCTCACTCAGCCCAGTCAGCCCTTCCTTTCTTCACGCCTGTCGGAAAGACTCCCATGTCAAAGACATGGCTGAATGGGTGCATCTCTCTCTCCCTCTCTCCTCCTTTCCGACTCTCTCTCCATCTCCCTCCATTGCTGATTCTCTCCTTCTCTCCTCTCTCTCTCCCTCCCATGTGAGCACAGACCACTGCTTCGTGCTACCAAAGTCCTCCCTGCTTGCCAGCCAAGCGAGAGAGCCCCTCGCGCCATCGCCAGAGAGGCGGCCCTGGGACACAAATAGGACGTGACACCCCGAGAGAGGGCTGAGGTGGAGGAGGAAGAAAAGGAGGAGGAGGAGGGAAATGCACTCTCTCCTCCTCTCCTTCCTTACCCCACTGTCTTGTCTCTCTCTGTGTCGTCTCCCCTCAGAAGGCCTACGGCTGCAGAGTGGTGGGGAAGAGACGTGCACTGACATAGAGTTTGTGACACCCGATGACTCATGGTCAAGACATTTGGCGAGGGATATGACCTCAATTCGGTGATTTATGTAATCATCCCTGAGTCCACTACTGTTACTGGTGTGTGGCCATCGCGCTTCACCATTTCTCTGGCACCTTGCTCCTATTGTTCTATTCATTCTTCGCTCAGTTCTTACCTCAGTCTCGATCTCAAATTCAAATTTGCTTAACTGGCATTACCATAATTAAGTAAAATATTGCCACAGTAATATTGCTGTAATAATTTAGCAGTCAGGAAAGTATTAAGACCTTTGCTTAAGCATCTTTTCTACAGGGCCTCGGTAAAAAATCACTGCTGTACTATCATTCGGCCCAACTTTGAATTTAAACAGTAAAATTTAACAGTAAAAGCACTCAACAGAGTGACACCTGTAATTGTGTTATATTACTGGAGTATTAAGGATTATTATTATTATTGATGACCTACTGTGTAAGTGACCTTTAAAGTTGTGGCTGGTGTAATTAAGCCAATTTTAACACATTTTCATAGCATCGGGTAACATTTTTCTATAATATTCGACTACTGCTTTAAAAGCTGATCAGCTGTTTGGATGAAAATATATGAAAGGAACTTGCAGTAAAAATAAAAAGCACCTACTAAAATATAGCAGAGTGGAAATATCAAGAAGCATAAAACGTTAACACTCAAGCTACTTTTTGCGCCTGAGAACGTATAAAGATAAAAAAAAAAAGGATAGAATAAGATTAGTGCATTCCTGCCCACTCTGGATCACTTACACTTGGATCTAAAACCAAATTTAGTGTCGACTCCAGCTGCACACCTGAACTCCAGAGCACAAAAAGCCCTTCAACATCTTAAAAAATGTAAATACACCGTGAGCACCAGCAACAGCAAAGCCGCTCTGTGATAAAATGCCGGTAATAGATAGACTGCGGCTCTGCCTGAAAACACATGAAATAGCCTGACATGATACTTATCGACTAGTCCGCGGCACCATGCTTGCCCTAAATGACCTCAGGGAGAGAGGCAGAGTGGGAGTGATGGAAAGACAACGAAGGAGAAAAAAAAACAGACAGGAGGGAGAGAGAGAGAGAGTTGGAGATGGAGTGAAGGAAAAAGAGGAGAGGAGCAAAGGCGATTATATAGAGGCTGATGGAATGAGAACAGAGTGTAGCGGTGGAAAAAAACAGAGAGAAGCTAATGAAAGAGCAGTATATGATGCGTCTTTGCTCATGTGAGGTTCTGTGAAATGCCATATATGCAAAACATTCACTGCATGTGTGTGTGAATGACCTACAGGATGTCTATGCACAGAAGATGGAGAGCTTTTTTTTTTCCCCTGCCCTGCTCTGTTCATCTCTCATTCTCTCTCTCAGCACGGGTCAGGCATCCATTTTAGCTGGGCTCTAATCTTCAGCGAGCGCTCCTACATTTTGTGAGCGAGGAAGCCAACACTCCTACATTTTGAGAGGGAGAGAGGATGCACGCACTTCAGTCTCGGAGCGAGGCGGTGCACGCTCCTACGTTTTCTTTTTTTGTTGTTGTTGTTGTTGATGCTTTTTTTTCCCAGAGCAGACAACAAGTAGCTCAGTATCTGAAGACCGAAAAACGCTGAAGATCAGCCTGGCATTCTTGTGAAAAGCGATCGTTCTTTTTTAACATTGCAGCAGCAGTGCAATCGACAGCATCTCACTGGCGGATGGGCATTTTCCTCCTGGCGACTAAAAAGTTCTCTGTGAGCAATATGCTGCTTACAATTTTTAGTTCAGCACAGGTAAAATTTTTGAAATGTACAGGCTTGAATATGGGCAAGCAAGGCAATAGTTGGAAGACAAAATTTGACTTGTGAAGACTTTCCAAAATAATAAACATGAGCTTCTGTGACTAGAAGCCCGATTATGAAACCTGCTGATGCTGTGCCCCGTTTTAACAACCCTCGGGCTGGTCCCCAAGACTTCTAGCCCCAAATGATCTCCCCCTTTTTTTTTCTCCACCCATCATCCGAACCCCTGTGCACCCCTCCTCTCTTCATCCCCCTTTCAAGCTCATTAAGTTAGGATGCTTTATCAGAGGGCACACTCACCCCTCCAAGGCCCTTCACACATGCATGTGCATGTACACACACAATATCCACGCTGGCTTGATAAAACCTA
>OMNN01052916.1:0-13199 GCA_900302755.1 Chromis chromis
ATCTGATGTATAGGCCTGACACACACACACACACACACACACACACACACACACACACACACACACACACACACACACACACACACACACACACACACACACAGGTCAGACCAAGTGGGTGTTCGAGGTCCAGCCGAGGAAGTGTGTCTGTTAGAAAGGGCAGAATGTCCTCTAGTTCATTTCCACAGCAGTACCAAGAAAGTGTACATTTTCTCCACCTTGCCACCTAAAAAAACAGGCGTGATTTCTGTTTACTTATTGCACTGCAGTGTTGTTTATATGTATAATATAGTGTGTATGTTAGAGGGGGGAAAATGGGCACATACTGTAGGTAAGCTATTTCCATATTTCTAAGTTATGTGGAGAAAATCTGTTCTGATAACTGGAAACTAAATGGACGTTTTTACAGTCTTTCGTCGCAAAGTAAAATCTTTCCTAGCAGAGTGAAATAATCATCAGCAATTTCCCCACCTTCTGCCCCTAATAGATATTTGAGCATGGCACCTCGAATGATTAGATCCATGGCAGCAGAATGAACATAGTGACGTTGTATGTGCCTGGCACACACACACACAGAGGTTTTCCATCCAAACTCATTTCATCATATTTTCTGTTTTTTCCCCAGTAATGTTTGACTACCATGAATTGTAATATAAGGAAAATACATCAAAAACACAAGAGGCAAATGGCAAAGTTTTAATACTACATTAGACTACAAAGAGCCAGACAGCATCAGTAAGCTTTCATGTAGAGTGCCATGACAACTTCCGTGTTTTTAACAGAGATCACAGCTTTCATAGTACAGAAGGTCTCCCAGCATTCAGTGAATGTCAGGCCACAGTCGTGCATATAATTTACCAAATAGCCGTATCCTGATATCTCTGTAGTTGGTATTGAATGGAGAGTTCTGCATATTTGGGATTGTGAAATATTTTTCTTTGATTTACAGTCAGTCCGTGAACTTCAAATTATCATACAATGCTTTGCAAGAGTGCATTATGCCTTTAAATGTTGTTAGGTCAGCTTCATACCATGTGATGTGATGCAAGTCAGTGGATTATGGATATCAGTCTGCATATAAGTCTGTTACTGATTATATTTGATGTGTTTAATGTCCTGGAAACATCAGGAAGGAGGAACAACAAGGCTAATATGTGCATATGTGCACGTGTCTCTGTTGAGCTGGTAGATGTATAGATAGTTTTATTATGAACTGAGGCAAAATATTGTCTGAGTTTTGTTATCACAGTATTGTAGTATAGTTTAAAGAATATTTTTGTTTTTATTTGACTCGTGGTCCATTTTTGCCCTTAGAGATATGTCTTGGAATAATAAGACCCACTGCAGTGGGATGAACATAGTGATGGTTATATTTGACACACAGGTTTCCATTCAAACTCATTAAAAAAAATAATATCCTATTTGACTATGGTGGCAATACGCACAAAAATTATATTTATTCAATTCAGTAGAAATTACAGTTCAGTTTCATTTATATAGCACCAATTCACAGCGTGTTTCATTCCAAACCACTTCACATAGTCAGGTGAAAACCTTACATGATTATAGAGTGAAGCCCACCAAATGTTTCCTTTGAACAGCACTTTGCAACATTGGGAAGAAAAAACTCTTTACCAGGAAGAAACCTCCAGCAGACTCAGTCCCAGTCTCAAAAGGAACATGTATGTCATGCATGCATACAGATTTTGTTAATTATCAACTTATCATTTATTAGCACATGAGATCTGTATGTCACAGAGATGATAGGGTGAGATGATAAACAGTAATATTAAATTACTGCCTATTGTAATTCTAGCTTTGTGAACTGAACAAGGACTTTGTTTCCCTGCTTGGTCATCAAATTCACTTTTTCCCATTTTTGTTTAAGTTAAATATTGTATGAAACCACCAATAGATGTATGATGATATTAGCAATCACCATTGGTATCCGCTGATAAAGGCTTTAAAATGAAATATCGGCCCAAAACAAACATTGACGGGTAGATGATGCCTGTCAGGCTCAAGGTTACAGTTTAGTTTGAAAATGTTACATAAAAAATAAATATAGTATAGTTTACATGTAAGTTGAAGTTATTTTCCCCAGTGAATATGCACATTTGGAAAGTTTTATGTCTGCATCTGCCTGTGGGCCATCAAGATAAAGAGAGGGCATGATAATATTTTAATTCCACTACAGGAGAGACTTGATGTTCTCTACGATTAGGTGTAAAAATATGTGAATATATCAGTATTGGTAATTGGCTAAAATAAGTTGGAAAATATTTGCAGATTCAATACAAGAAAAAATTCAATATTGAGCATCCCAACTATAGTGATACTCAGAAGAGCATTATCAGTATCAAATCAAAAATTTTCAGACGATTAGGCTTGTCAGTATTGTGTTGACTTTACCAAGATTGACTGTGTGTGTGCAATATTACAATATTGACAAAAGGAAATTCTAATTAATGTAGGGCTCTCTTGCTGCATGTCATTATGTGTGTGTGTGTGTGTGTGTGTGTATATATGTGTGTATATGTATATGTATCTATGGGTACTTGCTTTTTGTCCCCATAAGGAATACAAGTCCCCATAATGTCACTGTTTAAACAGATTTAGGTCCCCACAACACGAGTAGTACTCGCCCACACACACACATGTGTATATCTATATATAATGTATACCTGTGTGTGTGTGTGTGTGTGTGTGTGTGTGTGTGTGTGTGTGTAGCATGTAGACTAAAGAAGTTGCATAAGAGCTCTGCCTGGCTCGGGGATAAAGGTACGTCCCTCACTGTTAGTGTCACTGCGTCCTGCTCGGCTCTGTTCTCACTGTAAACTTGTTTTCATTTCATATTGAGGTGACCTTTTCATAGTCGGCAGCCCCTCCACAGCGGCCCCCCTCTGCACCCCTTTTGTAGGCCCTCTTGCTTTCTCTTCATCATGTCCCCATAAACACAGGCAACACACATACACACTCGCTGGTGTGTTTGCGCTGCTGTTACTCTCCTGATGAGGCCCGCTTCGGCTTGGTGATTATGGTGAGCGCTGTCACTGCTTGGCAGATTTGTGCAATTTAATAAATCTGTCTTCCCTCTTGTCTTCTGAGCAAATCTGACATTTAAAGATGACATTTGTCTCCGTCATCATATTAAAAGAAAAACGACTGTGTTGTGTTGTGCTGTTGATGCTAGTGATTAGCTATCTGCAAGCTGCCGAAAGGAAAAGGTTGGCACGGAATCAGTGGTAGTCTAGCAAACACATGACAGAATTTATTCATCTGATTGTTTTTTTTCAGTGAGAATTTCTCGGCTATTCACATGGATTGTTCAGTATGTATCCAGATTGGCAGGTTGGCCCCCGCTGCTGCTTTAAAATGATCTAGTAAAAATCTTGATCCATTAAGTCATTTGTTGCTCTCTGCGAGATATACAGTGATGAGCTCCAGCCGTTTGATCTCTTAATTCCAAACTTGGCTCCGTCTAACGGAGATCAGCTCCTGCTTAGGGTGCACTTCTGTCAGACCTGAGCAGTTTTATTGCAGAGCCGCTGATCCCAGTCGAGCCAAGACAGGCACGTTCGCTGCCAGTCCTGCCAGGACTGGCCAGATATATGCAAGATGTGATGGGGAGAGAAGGCGCTGATGACTAACCCAGACATTAGCAGAGATAGGACAGGGATACTTCTAGATAGGGATCCGGTGAGGGGGGAGAGCATGGCAGTTTGCCAGCAGAAAGAGAGCTGCACAAAGATGGGGATAGACTCACTGCCACATTTTTACAGATGCACTCACTCAGTGACAGAGAAATGAATGCTTGTGTGATGACACGTTCAGGTGATAATGTCGAGAAACGCAGACTGAAAAGTTCTAAATTTATTTTTCAGAATGATTCACTGGGCCGGACGCATTGAGAAGGAGCTGGAAAAGGTTCTGCAGCACGTCACTGGAACTCAGCAGATGAGATTGGTAAGTTGACGTCACGCTTGCATGTGATGCCCTGCATTTCCCTGCATTATTAATCAGTAAGATTTCACTGGGTCACGTTGTACAACATAAGTGTGTCTTTGAGGCAGTGGGTCTGGATGAGCACTGCAGGAAATGTCGAAATTTTACAGACTTTACATTTTAGTTTTAAAATGTATTCTCTCTGTAGATAATTTCACTCAGAGATAATTGTGCTTTTTTCCCAGTGTGAATCAGCTTTTTTCTTCATGAATTTCCTTGAGCCAGATCTCACTCCTGATACCTCTAGAAACTGAAACCTCTGAATTGATTATTCTTAATCTTGACTCTTATGAAACAAGGGTTTTAAAGTGAAGCTACTCTGGGGGAAGAAATGGAATGATTTCAACAAAATGACTCACTTTTTCCACTTGTTTTAAGACACATTAGATTTAAAAGTTATGACACTTAATCTCTTGTTGAAACAGAGACACTTAGCAGAGCATGGTGTTTGGTTGTTGTGTGTGCATCCCCGCTATGAGTCTTTGTGTAACACGTGTTTTCAGAGCAGATGGTTGAGCATAGTGTGATTGACACTGTTTCATCATACTTGTGCCGTGTGCGCATGTTTGCCATGCTTCCAGGGTTTGTAATGCAACCTGAGATAAATGCTTCATTATTGCTGTATGGGTGAGTGTGATTCATCCAGCCGGTACGGTGCCCGTGGCTTTAATGCTAGCAGTAACAGTGGTTAGTGTGATGGCTGTTAGTATGGTGGCGACATTGATGGATCCCAGAGAAGAGGAAGTGAGCTGACAGGGATCGTGCTGGTGTAAAGGGTAATGACCATTAGTGGATATCAGGCAGACACTCAGACTGCATGATAGAGAGAGGTCGATTTTTAGCACTCATCCAGTGTAAACAAAACATAACAGAGAGTGTTTACCCGTCAAAATATTTACCTTTCGCAGTTTGTGCAAATATTTTTTTCTGTACTCCCACTGAGGAGCGTGGATATCTACACGGCAGTAGACTTCTGAAATAATGTTACACATTGTTTCAAGGTGAAAGCGTATTGCTGCTGCTTGATAATAAAAAATTATGTATCTCCCAGAATGTTGTCATTCCACAAGCTATGAAAAACAATATTGATTTAAGCTCAGTGTTGATGCACTTTGGAGATAACCTAGTGGGTTTTTGAAAAGGCTTTATCAGCCTAAGAGGTAGGGGAATTTTCTCAGCCCATAAGGAAGCACGTCATCCTTCAACTTATCTGAAAGGTTAATACAATCATGAAACTCAGACTCATTGTTTTCAACAGAGAGACACAGTTGTCTTCTGTGGGTTGCATCATCCTTTCAACTGATACAGCTCAGTTTACATGCACACTTTGATAGTTTGATAGTCCAAGACCCAACTATTATTTTATTTTTTCCTATATTTTCATTTACTTTCTGATAATTCACTGCACCAGTTGATCTATAAAATTTGGAAAATAGTAAAAAAAACATCGATCACAAGTTTCTAATACCCAAAGTGTTAGCAATTTCTATATTTTGTCTAGCAGACATTGACTTTACTGTCACGCAACACAAAGAAAATTAGCAAATTCTAACTGGAGAATGTTTGGTCTTGGTAAGCAGTTGGTGATCCAGCTTCTGTTGACTGATCAAACTGAGCTATTAGTCGTCTGATCTAATCTGTCTGTTGATTAATTAATTTATCAATTGTTGTTCTTGGTAATTAGAGGAATGCTTTGTACTTTTGGTTCAAATATTTCATGGCATCTCTTCACTGCTTATTCTAAAACTGGGACATATGTAGCTGAATGATTCTGAGCTTAATGAGACCTAAAGCTGAGATGTGATGTTGACATGATGTTAAGTGCTCCGTGGGATTTAAGTTGTGTGGATATAATCTAATTTACACAACAAGTGACTGAAGTTTTTTTTCTCTGTAGGCCAAAACCAATGAAGCTGGTCTTTTTTTTTTTTTTTTTTTTTTACAGCGTCCATCCTGGTGATGTCTTGTGTTGGGTGCCCATATGGCTGTATGTGCATGTGTATGTGCTGGCCTGACTGTGTGCACAGACCGGGTGTGAAAGAACATTTATCATTGCCCCAAACAGGAGTCGTCACAGGGTGTGCTAAATGGCCCAGCATGCCTAGAAAAGCCATTTTCTAAATGGATGCCTCTCTCTATACGTGTGTCTGATAGAAATCTTCCCAGGGCTATGCCGGCTGGTAACAAGATTGCCTCCCTCTGCGCCCCCTTCCTCTTCATGCGCAGTTTATTCTCACAGACAAAAAATGTAAAGTGTGTGCAAATTATTTTTGAGTTTGTCTTACATGGAAAGAGACAAGGAAACTAAGTTGAATATAATGTAGTCTCTTCAGTTCCACCTCAGTTGAGATTTTATTTGTACTGACAAGCAAGGTGGCAGGTGAAGGAGTAGGAAAGGCCGAGACCAAGCCCAAGTGTCTCTAAACATAAATATAGATCAAGTTGTTTAAACGCTTAAAATCAAATTCTAATATACTCTACCCAGGTTTGGTCAAGATGTTATTTTTGCCCCCGAGGGAGTGAAAGGAAGATAGAGGGTGAGTGATGTATCGGAGGAGTTGGAAGTTTCGAATGGAAGAGTGTGGAGCTCAGATAGACAAGGAGAGTGGGCGGCTTTTAGAGCGGAGGAGGAGGGTTTTTTAGAGAGAGAAAGGATGAAGAATGGCTTGACAATTGAGATGGATGTTCGGGCGGTTTTGTGTGTATATTTAGAGTCAAACTACTTAAGATGGATGAAATGATAGAGGGGATGGACGAGAGCTGGTAAATTTAAATGTGAGCAGACGGTTGCTGTTTATAGTCCTTATCCTCCTCATTATCCTATGTGCTGCTGTGTTTGATGTGTTACAGTATGTGGTGATGAGAGGCGGCGGTGGACACTGGCATTGTTTTCATGTCCTCGGGCTTATTCAGAACAGTTTTAATAGGCACACATGAGCAGCGCCTACACCCACAAACTGTCATTACAGATGGTTCATCAGAGATGCAGACAGAGCTGCGGCGATTCGATTAATCAAATAATCGTCATTATTTTGACGATATGAAAAATTGTTTTATGAAAGTTAGATTTAGTGGTTTGTTATACATCTTTGGACTGTTTGCAATTTTTGAAAAAATAATAATCAGGATTATTTTAATCAATATTGAGATCATGATTATCTGTCCAAATATTGAATTGCACGTTCACATTTAAATAAAACGCTACGTTAGATCCTAGCTAGGCAGCTGTGCACAGAGAAGCTTCTAGTCTCCACTCAGTTACTGAAATGCAAACAGCTCAGACAGAAAGTGTGAGTGAATTAAGGTGTTCAAACCAAGTAATTCTATCTACATGGGCTGTTTTCTATGATCAGAGTTCTCTATGGGTCGATCATTTTCACTTAATTGTCGGAAACCAGAATGATGATCGTGATGAATATTTGATTGATTGTGTGGAGCCCTATGTTCTGGACAAAACATTTATTAATTAATCAAAATTAATTGCTAAATTAATAATGGGAATAATCTATTATTCTGTACACATTTACACATGAGGTGGATGTTCACATCAATTACTGTAGCTGTAAATATTAATGTGAAAAAATGCTCTTATAGTAGTGGTGGAAGAAGCACTTAGATGTTTTAATTATGTAAGACCAAATCTTTAAAATCCTACTCAAGTATTTTTTTTATGAACAAGATGTTCTTAAAGCATCTAAAGTAAAAAATACTCTTTCAAGGTGGCTAACAGCTTAGCTACTTACCTGAGGTCAGGTAGGGAATGAGCCCCATTTCAGTCACAAAACTAATTTAAGCAGTTGAAAGATGGTTAATAAGGAAGGAGAGATATCAAAGCAAGCGCTATTGCACAAAATCTGTATTCATTTTTTTTGGTGATTTTCCCTAATATTTGAATTCTTTTCTGAAATATCAGATAAATATTTGACCTTTCATGAACCATTTGAGACATTAAAGGGTGAAAGGCAACTAGAAATAAGACCCGGCTAAACACTACTCTTTTGTAAGGGTTCACAAGCCATAAACGCTAGTAAAACTGTGGTTTGATTTTTAACATGCATTGTATTTTCCAAGTGTAGATTTGAAATTAATTTCAATAAGAAGAGTCTAATCAGCATGCATAATTTAAGCCGGTGCGTATGTCTGCTCCCAAACACCTCGGTTCACCCTGGCACTCCACCGCTCTGCACTCTGAGGATCTGTCTGCTCCTCCTCCTGCCATTTGCTGCTCTTGATTACTGGAAACCTGAGAACGGCATCAAGATCAATACACCCACATGTGGATATAGGGTGGAAAGGCAGAGTGCCAATTAATGGATGTGGGAATCGTACAGTTTTCATACGAGCATCATATTTTTAATCGACAAAGTATATATTTTTTGGTCTCTTTCCTTCACTTCTGCCCTTCTCCCTGCCTGTGCCTTTGTGCTGTGTGGTCAACACTACATCAGTCGCCCCGCTGACCACATGCTGGCTGCAGGTTTATCTCGGTTCAGCACAGACCTTCTTGCCTCCGGTGTTGCCATTGCGCATGTGCGAGCTCATAACTGCATGCTTGTCATCTTTTTTAACATTGCCGAAGCCTCTGGTTCAATTTTGATCAGCGCAGGTATGTTTTCCTTACTTGAGGGTTGCGTTATGTGCAGGTTGGACACAATTTCAAATGTGTCTCCTGCATTTTCAAACCTTCTCTCTGCGTCCCAAAAAAAAAGAAGGTTGCTCACAGCCAAGACAGCCGGTCCCAACAAATAGATATCTCTATAAAGTGCACGGCTGGATTTACTCTGTATTGCTGACTACAGAAATTTCCAATAATCTGTCTCAACTGCCCGGTGCTATGCTAGACGTCACCCCTGCTCTCACCCGCATCCCCCTCATCTTTTTTTTCTAAAGCTGATGTCAGCTTCAGCCCCACCCCGCCAGCGCTGTGTGCTTATCCATCACTAGACAATTACTCGAGGTCTGATCAGTTCCATTTGTTTCTTGATTTAAGAACTCTTTTCAGCTGTTGGCAGTTTACAGAGGAGTTGAAGGCCCCTCCTCTCGACACAAGGAGTTACCTTTAAAGGAGAAAGAGAGGGAGCACTCAGTCCTCCTCTCTCAGTCCTCCTATCTCCCTTCCCCCTCCATCTTCTGGCTGGGCCTTACACAACAGCTACTTGTTATCTGGTTGTGTGAAACATCACAGGCTATTTCTGCAAGATAGGTTACTCTCAGGCTCTGCTTTTATCTGCTGATGGGTTGTCTTAAGTGTACCATATCCCACACATATCAATGCACACTATGGCTCACTCTTTCTGAGGTCTTTATGTGGGTTAAAAAAATATTATTAATTAGTTATTTGTAGCACTTCTGCAACAGAAAAAAACTTGTAGTCTTGTCAGCTGGTATAAAAACTAAAGTTTCTCCATAACCGGCCAACATTCAGATGCATTTTTAATTTTTGCTTCATTCATGACAGTTGTTTTAGATACAGTTGACTGGTGTCAACAATTAAACAATTTGTTATTAATCCTGTGTGCCAGAAACATTTGATGAACCACTCTTGAAGCAGAATTAAAACTGAACTTACTTTATTATGATAACTTAAGATTTGATAAATCATATACTTACTGAGCCAGGAAATCTAAAATCATGAATAAATCTGGGTATTCTTTAAAATGAGGTATAATTGGAAAGTGACAGTTGATATTGATACAAATATTACAATTCTTCTGGAGAGAGATCTAAAATTGTTTTTCTACGCAGCTCTTTGTTGATTCAAGATAGAAATGCTAAATATTGTTTGGGCGCCCCGATAGCCTAACGGTTATGTTAGTGACCCACATGCAGAGGCATAGCGGCTGTGCTGGTTTCGAGTCTGACCTCGGCCATTTACAGCATGTCCTTTCAGACTCTATCCACTGTCCTCTCTAATAAAGGCATAAAAGGCCAAAAATAAATTAAAAAAAAAAAGAAATGCTAAATATTGTTTAAGCAGCCATACACAAAATTTGCTTGAATGGTTTTCACAAAATTTCTAAATAAAAGATTATGTATGCCCAGTAGGTTGGGACATTCTACTTCAGGTACCATTAGATTGAAATAAAATCCAGAAAGTCCAGCTTTAGTAAAGGCTAATTCATTTTCTGCATCTCTGTGCACAGATGGCTGGCTGTGGCTTTGCACTTTTTCTAGGATATTGCAGTTAGTTACAGATTAGGCTGTAGTGTTGTGTCAATGCTTATTTGTGAGGTTTACCGAGGATAAGTTTATTGGCTTTCTGTCACAAGAACAGTAGGCGGACATAGCAGAGGATATCTGGAGAATTTCGAATGTCCCCTGTGTTTGCACTCAGTCGATAGTAAGCCTGTACAAATCAAAGCACCTCCAAGTCCAGCAGCGACTACTTCAGTTACAACTCCTTTAAAGGTGAATTTAAAAGGTGTAGATAACTGAGGATCTCCTCGCACAGTCTCTCCACATAACAAGCATTTGTTTTAGCACCATTTGCACATGCATTGATATGCCTAAACTCCGAAAAGTCCTCACGGTCCCAAATTTTGAGCTGCACATGAATGCGATTAAAATCTTGCATCCAAAACATTGAGCAAAGTGAATGTTATGAAGGATATTCTGGTTTTGGCTATTAAAAAAAAAAAAATTATGTTGAGAGATAAATAGAAGTACCATTCTTATTGCACAGTAATCTACGAGAAAATTTTGATTGCTACTTTTTTTTTTGCTGGATTTCACTGTGTTGACAGCCCTTGACCGTCAATGGAATAGAAATGTTAAATTAAGGAGGATTCTGCAATTTTTTTCACACATTACCAAATTCAGATTGAGTGTAGCTCTTTTTTTAGGTACCAAAAAACTACTGAGGTCAAGCTGCTTTAATTATGATGGAGTGATACTGTAATAAATAGCGCCCCTTGTTTATATTCATTTTTGAATCCACATGATGTACTGTCCAATTTTCAGACCTGGCTGAATCTCCATTCCGACATCCCATTATCTATTCCCAGGAGTGAGGGGTCATCAGGGTGACACATCCGGGCTGTGAAAGCTTAGACATGGTCCGTTAGCAGCCTATTTTTTTGTTTTTGTTTTAAACCCTTGTGTAACCCGCGTTTCTCTATCTGATCTGTTTGTGTGCTGACTCTGGCCTTTACTGTGTATTTACCTCGAACAAAAACAAAATAAAACATGACAAAATAACTGTGGACATTAGAGGCACATAAAACCAGTAGTCGACTGAACGTTAAGCAGCGCGGGAGCTGGTCAGCACCATTACTCCCAGCCGCAGACTCCCCTGGGCTGACAGGAGAACAGAAGGGCACACAAGCACACGGTATTTATTTTTCTGCTTTTTATTGGTTTTCTGACACTGGGGAAGGTTACAAGGATTCTTCAGCTCCCCGGCTTGATGGCCTGGCACTGGTTTGCGGTGTTTATATAAATGAAAATACATATATCTGCAGAGTGCAGCCCTGCATGCAGATATCCCTGGGTTCGTGTTAGATGGAATTACTTGAAATAGCTTTGCAATAAAAATGTGACAGTTTAGGAAAAGTTGAACCAGATTATACAGTGCCAGTTCCCTGTCTCCAGTTTCATATTCTGTTTTTTATTTATTTATTTGGAAGCCATAATCGGCTGCTGATATTTTCCCCAACGTGCAGAAACCTCCAGATATTGTAGCGCCTGTAATTTAAACTTAAACATAAAATAAAGTGCTGAATTTATGATGTATGTAATTTAAATCAACCCTCAGTTATTTCTGTTGATATAATTCTCCAGTAGGTTTATCATCTTAGCACAGAAATATGTTATTTAAAAACTTTGAGCAGATTTGTCAGTTCTTAGATGTTCCTGCTTTCAAACAAAACTCAGTTTTTTCCCTTCGTTCAGGTTTAACAGCTCCGTCTGAGAGTAAAGCCAGCTGACGGATATCAATAATGCAGGCTTTAAAGACACTGTGCTACTCAGTGCATGCTGTGTGTGTTTATGCCGTCTGTGGTCACATTATACAACGTGTTACAGTATATGACTGTGTGCATCCAATAGCAGTGAATTACCAGGATGGAGCTGTAAAAGCCCACTGGGGGGGGAAACAGCCTCTTAAGTGTCAGCGCAGAGCTAACAGAGATGGTCGCTACGTCTGAATCTCACCGACATCCACTGTGGCACGTTTGGGGGACTGTATTTGTGTGACTAATTGTTGCTTGATGAATTCAAGGAAGACAAAGAGCCAGTGCGTTCATGCTACTAGTGGGTTTTTGGGGAGAAAAGAAGGCCTTGCACTTGTTTAAAGGAAGACAATATAGCATTATGTGTCAAAATAGGATTAGGGGTCTACTAAAGCTCCAGCCCTGTCAGAGGAAGATGCTTTATTTTGCAGACGCTGCACATCTTTCCCCCCCTTGTCTCCGTCTCTTTACACGTGCTTGTGTAATTTTCAGTTGTCTCCTGTTTGATGTTTTGCAGAGCGCATGACGCGTCTTTGGTGCTATCTGTGCTTGACAGAGAGAAACAACTGGGTACAGTTCCCTGAGTGGGCTGCAGTGGTAATGTGGAGTGGCGTGATGCCCTAGAAAATTCCAGGTGTGAAGTGCTTTATTCATTCCTCTGCAGAGGGAGTGCTTCTGTATGTGTGAAGTGGTAGGTGTGACGTTTATTTTCCATTGTGAACCAAATATATTTGTGTGGTTTTTTTACGGGTGTTTGCATGCGCGAGAGTTTGAAGTCTCCGAGGTTTTGTCCTCATCTTCTTCTCTCCCTCCTCCACCTGCACTTGTCTGTGATTGATTGGTCACAGTTCTGAATAACTTTAATTGGCTTGCCTCAGCGGTGGGTGGTTCTCAAACGCACAACTGCTGTGGAAGTCCTAGAAAAAGTGTTTAAATTTTTGATTATGTAGGCTGTAAAGGACTCTCTACTGCCATCTGAGAGGAGTCTTCAGAAGTGCTACCTACGTTTTAATTCTGTTGATCGGAGCGTCTTCTGCCTTGTTCTCTCTCTCTCTCTCCTGCTCTCTCTGTAAAAGCTTGAAGTGAAGCTCCCCCTCCCTCCACAATCTATCCACCCCCTTCTTTGGCTTCGAGCTGGACTCACTCTCATCTCTGCCTCTGGCCCTTTTCCCAGGGCTCCGTTGTTTGATGGGATTTGTGCTCCATCGCTACGATTGCTGCATTACACGTACACTAATGTATGTG
>OMNN01052917.1:0-19039 GCA_900302755.1 Chromis chromis
GGGTGGGGTCGTGGGCCGAGGGGTGGGGCTAAAGACGCTTCAGTCGCCCCAGGAGGCTCCCCCGTTGGCTCAGGTGTCTCATGTGCATCCGCAGGCCAATCAGAGCTCCGGACAGAATCAAAACGGACCCGTTTCTTCAAGCCCCGCCCCCTCACAGTCCTCTACTATTTCGTCTCCTCCCCCCTCACTGTCCCGCTCCTCCCTCTCGCTCCCCCTGGTGGCTGAAGAGCAGAGAGCAGCATCAGCCGGTGTGACCACCAATGGAGACTCATCATTAGCCCAGACACCGCAGGTCAGCTGTTTACTGTTTACTAGCTACGATTTCATACACGCCTTAAACAACAAGAGTGTGTTGCTTTGTAGAACATTTTATGACAGAAATTAGACTTTTGTAATTGTTTTAGGCACAGGTTTCTCTTTCTTCGTCCTCTTTTTACTTATTTAAATACATTTCTACATGTGCTACCTTCAGGCTAACGAAATAGAAGAACAGCGTAATAGGAATACAAAAACTATATTTAACTGTGTTCCAATAGTTACAGAAAAAGGAACGTAATCAGATTACCAATACATTTAGTAAAAATGGGAATTATTAGCATTTTTAAACAGGCTGAAGAACAAACACTGGTCGATATATAGCACCTCACAGATATCTGTTACATACATGTATGTACATGCAGCATCAGACAACAGCAGGATCCATATAAGTGTCTCCAAAAAAGAGAGAGAGCTTTACACATTTACACCAAGAATAACAGTATCTTCTAGGGCTGGTCCCGAATATTCAAATATCAGAATATTCGGTCGTTGTGGTGGTATCCGGATAATAATTTTGATATTCGAATAGTCGTGCGCACCCAAACCGGGCGCCGCCGAGGGTCTAGTATGCAGACCTACCAACTCCGATGTCACGCTTCACTGCGTCTGTGTTAGTAAAGGAATCATTTTACTCTAAGACAGACTTTATATTGCAGTGAAAAATGATTCTACAGTGAGCTCCTCCTGACGAGTGAAATTATTAGATCTATGAAGATAACCAGCTCCCCCCTGCAGCTGCTCTGCTGTATTTTCATCTGTTCATTTGCTTGGTCTGATTTTTTTTAGGGGAAGCAGATGAGCAATTCTCTGAAAAGAAAATCTGACTCCAATTCAGCCAATGACGAGGACGGTCCCTCTCCTCCGCGGCTCCAACCTGTCAGAGAACACACCTCAGCACTCCCAGCCAATCCTGTCGATGCAGGTAACAACATAGAATCATTTATTATTCTCAGCTGGCTTATTGCTGCTGCTGCAGCTTCAAGATAAACACAACTAATGAAACCAATATTTACTTTTTCGCTGCTTTCAGGCTCTGGTGCCGCTCCTCCTCCTCCAGCCGCTTCCTCTCCTTCCCCGGTGCTGTCGGTGTCCCGCGGGGCCTGTTGTCAGGGGGAGAGAGCTCCACCTCCTCAAGCTGTGGTTAAACCGCAGGTTCTGACACACCTCATAGAGGGCTTTGTCATCCAGGAAGGGGCAGAGCCTTTCCCTGTGAGTACCTGGGAGTTGTAGTTTTAGAAGGAAACGTTTCGCAGGTGTGCTGGTGATTGAACTTTATTTCTACTTTTGTGTTTGACTCACAGGTGTGTGGTTCGGTGAAGGATTCGACCGGCGAGGATTTGACTAACGACAGTCCGGACACTAACCAATCGGAGACGGTTACCACGGCAACAGGTAACGGCCAAACCGCTAGGAAAAGCACCTCTGCCTTCTCAGCAATGTTTGAAGGTTGGAAGTCAGAATTCTAACACTGAATGCAGACAGTTGGCGAAGCAGATGTGCAGCAGAGTGGATCTTTTTAAAAACCAACAGGGTGCTCAAGACTGCGAAGTGGATGTCATGTTTGATTAAAGGAAGTAAATTCCTGTACACTGGTGCTTTAATTTAGAAAATATAGACACTATATGATGCATTTCTGTGTAAAAGGGCTGCGCATTTGGCCTACTTTTATCTCGGCGACACCAATGCACCACTTAAACCTGGTGTAGCAACTTTGGATGATTATAGTTTTGCTGTAGTGATCCAGCGTCTGCACCATCAACAGTCTGCATATGATAGTGTTGAGTGTAGCCACAGAGTGAATGTAAAACACAGTCTCATTCATGAGGTGAGATTATCTTAATGCGATGTGCATTTAAAATCCTTAAAATATACAACAAAATTTAATCGCAACATGCTACTAAACTCACTGTAATCAGCTGTGTAGTTAAAAGCCATCGACATAAATCTACCATGTAAATTTGCGCCTCCGGCTAAATGTCAGCGGTAATAAGGTAATTAACCTTACGAAATGTAATTACCATAACATGGACACGGAGTACAGGGTTTTTTGTTGTTGCAACAAGATGGCCCTTGTTTGTTTTAAACTGGGCCACAAACGCAGAGCGGTTTTAATTACAACCTTCAAGCTGGGAATTTCCCACCTCTGACTCTCAGAGGCAGCATGACAACACAGTGAAATACTGTGTCCTGTTTACTCTGCATGGGATGATTATAAGGAACAAGATGTTAAAAATGATCTTGTACATTTGCAGTTTAGTATGTAAAAGGTTAAGTTGTGGCTTCTTTCTAGGGTTCTGTAACCACTGTTAATGGAACTACAGCTTAATAGATTATGGTGATATTGTGCAAGTATCTTGTTATCAGTCAAATAACTTATCAGACTGACTGTGAGCCAAGAGCCTCATGAAGCCATTTTTAAAACTACATGTTGCAACCCGACTTAAGACCTTAAAGCTGATGGACTCCAGCATTAATAGTGAAGAATGTGGTATACAGACTGAGATGAAGACTTCAGATAAGTTTTAAAAGTACTTTATTGTGTTATAATCACTTTTTTAGACTTTTAACCTTGTTTTGACTCCAAAAATGAACGGACATTTTGCTGCCTTTTTGTTATTACTAGTTAACCCTCTGAACACAGAAGTTTCTGTTTTTTTCTCTCGTTCCCATCACATTTTTACTCAATGTGAAGTCGTTTTTCACTGCAATATAAAGTCCTGTACCTCTATGGAAACAGCACAACCATGGATAGAAGTAGGGAGAACTTAGAAATGTCGCCATAAATCATAAAAGAGAAAACAGTTCAACTTCTTTTATTATTTATTTAGAGAAAAAAATTGTATCAACATGTACAACATTTTTCCAAGTGCCCACAGGTGTTACTAATACTGGAAAAATTGTGCCTCTGCATACTACAGATATTTTACTACTTACATTTTAGTTTTTTTAATTTGTTTCCATACTCGTCTCCTCTCTGCTCTGTGTGAACTGTGGTTCAGCCTAAAACTCTATTTTGACTATGGGTCACAGCTGAGTTAGGAATGGCTTGTTGATTGTGCTGAAGACCACAGAATTTAGACAGAATCTAGTTACTGCCAATAGTTTATTTTATTTTATTTTTGCAAGTTTTTAAATAATAAATATAGAATAACATGATGTTGGTGAAATATCATGCTTTAAAGGTTAGATTTGTTTAATTTTTTTTCATATAAGTCACACATAAATAGTGTGAACACCATCAACAAAGTTTTTGTTTTTGCCTTTTAAAATGACACATGTAGAAGAAAGAGATTTTGACTAAATATTGCAAATTTTTGCTTGGATTTGATAAATTTTCCTGATAGAACAGCACATCATAGATAAGTGGTTGAAGAACTGTAGAAAGTTAAAAATCAAATTCATTTTGGAGTTCAGAGGGTTAACAAATAGACTGGATAAAAAAAATCACTGTGCTGCTCAGCCGGCAGCTACTGGCAACTGGAATGTTTCCCTGCAGTTTGCCCAATGCATCAGTTGATGCTGTGAATCAATCGACACACCTTAAATGTCAATACAACAACTCTGACCATTTGTTTTTATCGACTCTCCTGCTTGACATACGCTTTCGTGATGATTATATCTTCTAGCACAGGGGTGGACAACCCTGGTCCTCGAGAACCACAATCCAGCATGTTTTAGATGTTTCCCTCTTCCAACACACCTGAATTAAATGATCAGGATCATTATTAGGCTTCTGCAGAGCTGGATGATGAGCTGATCATTTGAATCAGGTGTGTTGGAAGAGGGAAACATCTAAAACATGCTGGATTGTGGCTCTCGAGGACCAGGGTTGTCCACCCCTGTTCTAGCACTTAAAACATTTAGTTAAATTTCCACCTGATTAAATGAATTGTGAATTCTATTTCCTCACTACGAGAAGAAGGAGGCAGGAGTGTCTTACTGGTGCGCTCCGGCAGCACTGCAACCTGTCAGTGCAACACATTTATTTTCGTACTAAGTATAGAGCTGCTGTATTTACCATCTGCTTTCTCTTTCTGAACTTTCCCCCTCAGTGCTGAAGTGTGAGTACTGTAAAAACTTTGCTCCTGCCAGCCAGTTCAGAGGCACCAAAAGGTTCTGCTCCATGTCTTGTGCCAAGAGGTACTTTCCAATGCATGACATATCTGATATACAGCGGAGGCCATCTGAGAACAGATCACCGTACTGTCTCTTCTCATTTACAGTACACATACTGTGCTGTAGCTGGGGTTTTAGCATTACTGCAGACATAAAAAAAAAACTTGAAATTTTTCTTGTATTTTTTATATTTAGCTCCCTGCAAAATGCTCTAAATGTGGTATTTTTCCCTTTTATTTTCAATTTTTATTTTTAAAATTAAAGGTTATTTAAACTTAAACATCAAAATCAACTTTAAACTGATTGTGTGTGTCATATGTGCGTATTAAAACCCCCAATTCTCCTGGAAACATGAGAAGCAGCAGTTGTGTGAATTCTCAGGTGGTTGCAGCTGTATATTTCACTGCATGTATGTTTCCTGTTCTCATCATTTATTTGTATGTGTGAATACAGTAAAAGTCCCATTTCATCCACTTTCCTCTTCACATAAACTCACAGTTCGTCCGTCAAACAGCTCAGGAGGTTTCGTTGACGTTTTGTCTTTTGAATTAAAAATGCATTTATGACATTTTCACTATGTAAACAATGCATCGCCTGCATTGTTTGTTACACTACGTTGTCATATGATTTTTTTTTTATTTTTTTACATTTTTCTGCTTCTGCTTTGCATTTGTCCCTTTGCCCACTACAGGCGTATAGCTTATATACCGCGTATGGCGCAAAGAGACAAAGACTGTGTGTTGCTTCGTCTTGCTTTCAGTACCGTATATGTCACTCTTTGTCTACGATACAGTATGTATTGGTTCCCCAGGTACAACGTCAGCTTCAGGCAGCACTTCTGCGTGCGGCAGGGTCACGGCCAGCGCCAAGCCCAGGGTCACGCTCCGGATCGGGATCAGAACCAGGGTCACCTCTCCAACTCCGACGAGGAGGGAGGCATCGCCAGGAGGAGGGTTCCCCGCAGGACCAGCTCCGAGATAGCCAGTGCCAAGATAGCAGGGAGACCCATACCAGTCAAGGTGAGACAGAAAAGACAGAAAGTTGTTTAATTATCAGTACTGGGCTCATTTATCAGGCTGTGGCTTCTCCTCGATGTAGTTCTAAGGGTGTGAAAAGCAACTTCTAGGCTTTACTGCGTCCATTATGCAACAAAAGACACCCGGCAGGGTCAAATCTGCTGTTACTGGAGGCTGGTGAGGATTAAAATGATGCAAGATTTCACTCATAGATTTAGAATTTTGCTCACACTGTGTGATTCAAATTGTAAAGAACACTTCATAAATAATTCTTACACTTTTATTAGTTAATTTCTTTGCAAATTAGTTCAGTTATGTATCATCCTAGTGAGAGAAATTTTACTTTCAGCATAATGTAAATGTATGTGGACACCCAAACATTATACCCATTTGTCAGTATTAAAAATCTTGTTTAAAAAATAATGTGCATTAACCCTCCGAACTGATTTGAAGATTTGAAAGCCATGTTGTCTTTAAAGAAATGCCAAAATGACACCAGGTATCAGCCAGAAACTGTAAAAACAGAAAAAAATCTTTACATTTTCATCTTTCTGATGATGCTTAAACTACTTATGTGTGACTTTAAAGCTTTAAAGCATGATATCTCATCAACCTCACTTCATTCTACATTTATCAAAAAAAAAAACTATTGGCAGTAACTAGATTCAGTAAAAATCCCAAAAATTCTGTGCTAATTATCGCAACCGTGAAGACATTAGTGACTCAGCTGTGACCAATAGTTATGTGACTAAAAATAAAAGCACTTACAGCTGAACTGCACTCAGTGTTTATACAGAGCTCAAAGGAGACAAGTATGGAAACAATTTAAAAATATAAATAGTTATACTGATTCAATTTTTCTTTAGCTTATGTAAAATAAATTCCACGTGTGTTTTTGGGTTTCTAACTGTGCCATACTGCACACATTTTTGAGGTCTTTTTACTTCCATGGTTGTGTTGTTTCCATAGAGGTGCAGTACTTTATATTACAGTGAAAAATTAGCCCACAGTGAATAAAATATGACAGGAGTAGAAAACACTCTTGTAAACTTCAACTTTAAATCACTACAGATGAGCTTTTGTGCCCTCTAGTGGCTGCTGTGAGGCCATCCTGACTTTACAACAAACCACTAAACCAGGATCACCCACTTATCTTCTCTCTGTGATGGCTGCTTCTTTATTTCGGGGCTTCATGACTGTGATATTCCTTTAATCTTTATATAGACAGATTTTAGCATTGCACTGCTTCACTCTTGTTCAGTCAAACACTAGTGCAGCCACAGTGTTCTGCCTTGCTCACTGTCTCCCGTTTCTGCCTCCACCCACAGTGCCGTTCAGAGTCCAGCCATTCAGACGAGGAGTCCAGTGGGGAGGAGGATGAGGACGACCCCATGTCCCTCTCGCCTGCATCCTCAGCTTCCTGCCACCAGCAGCCTCCTCCTCTCCCAACAGAGAGCTCAGCGCCCAGCTGCCTGCCTGCTAGTCCAGCCCAGTGGAGTGTGGAGGACGTGTCGCAGTTTATTTCCTCACTACAAGGTTGGTACATCTGACTTCTGACCTTCCTTTAATGCTGTTTCAGTAGGGCTTTTAAGTTAGGCTTTCTGCCAATAACATTCTGACTGTTGCGTCACATAAATACATTGGGACCATGCTGGATCATATAGGCTTAGAATAAAACCACCACTTGCTGATATTTGGACGTTGTTCCTGAGAAATCATATTTTCGCCATCATTTTTGAATCAACATGAATGGAAAAAATGATTTTTTCATACTTTCACTTGTGTAAACGACAGTAGCTGGATATTTGTATTTTTGTGCAAATTTCAAATGAGACAAGTAGAGTAAAGTGAGTTTGATGAAATATCATGATTTCGGTGGCACAAAACAGCATGCCACAGATGATTAATTGAAAAAATTTTGCGTTTGCATTTTTACGTTTTGGGGTTCAGTCATGGAAACAATCATTAGTCATCAGCATAGCGCTTAACATTTACAGTATTTTTGTTAAAACATCTGCTTCTGTCTTGTTTTCTTTCCCACTCATTTGTTTCTCTTTTAGTCAAATATCTCTCCAACCATAATTTTTGTCTCTTTTTTTTCCTCGTTTATAAGTTTGAACAAACAACACAACTCTGTACTGTCTTTCTGCTATTTTATTCAATCGTTTGCAAATGGGCTCATGAGCATGTAAAGGTCAGAGATCTCCACAGCAAAGAGCAACACATTACAACATTTTCTTTTCTTGCTAGTTAGATGTTCAAGGGACTGACTTATACCTTTCCTGTATAGTGGGGAACAAGTTTATTTCATATCAGTCCCATGACTGCATAGTTTCAACTCATCCTGAAATCTTACCCAGAAAGAATCCAAGATCTTCCCCTTGAAAGCTGAAAGAATGTGCAGGTATGGAGACAATGTTTCAACACATTAATTCCTCTTCCTCTCAGGCTGTGAGGAACTCGCCTCCCAGTTCCTGTCGCAGGAAATTGACGGTCAGGCTCTGCTGCTGCTGAAGGAGGAGCATCTCATGTCCACCATGAACATCAAGCTGGGTCCTGCTCTCAAGATCTGCGCTCACATTAACAACCTGAGAGACTGATGTCAGTGTTTCAATAAAACAAGCCCTGGGCATTTACCCCCAAACTCCTGTTCTGCACCCAGATCAGACATGAAACTGGTTCCAGAGCGGGCGAATGTAAGAGGTACAGTTCATTTTGAGCCGAGACTGTGGCTGCAGAGTCCGTTGTTGGTTTGTTCAGTTCTGAACACATTCTCAAAAGTCACATTTGCACAGGAATATTATTAATTCCTCGCAAAGCTGTCATGTCTGCGAAAAAGCTACAAATGGCCAACTATATTTTGTTGAAGGCATCTTTCCCTAAAACTGCTCTTTCTCCCCAAAATCAGTACTTGCAGTCAGAAAAAGTCTTGAAAAACGCATAAATGAAGGTTTTGAATGTATTTTAAATGCAGAAATTACTTGTATTGTGTAAGGAGCAAATGAGGAACACGTTAAATCCACAGTATCTGCACAGGATTCACACATTTTACAAGTTATCTGTGACCCACATTAATATCATTTGTTGAATCTCGAGTTCAACCCAACAATCAAAACAAAAAGGAAAACCTGAAGAAGACACTCCTTCTTTATTCGGTGAGAACTTCTCTTGGTTCTCGTCTAGTTTAGCACTCGAGGCTTTTTCTTTAACATGTTTTTGATTACAGCTCTTCACCTAATTGAAACTCCAGTCGGCACTGAATTCAAACAATAAAGAAACTCATGTGGATTTCATTAAAATTGCCTAGAAATCATCTATCTGTTTCAAAGATTTTTTTGTTTTCCCGAAAAGTATTTTGTAGGGAAAACACTCATGCTGTGGATCTTTAATGTCATGTATGTAAAAAGTGAGTACTTTCAATGTTATAATTATTTAGTAAGAATAGGCAGCATCGTGTATACATGGTGGCACTTTTATTTTGAAAGTGGGCCTATTCTACAACTTACAGGGTACAGTGAGAGTACAGGGTACTGGCTGCATAGAAACCAGAGTCCAAATGAAACCCCAGTCCCTCAAGGTTCAGAGAGCATTTCATATTTTAAGTAGGGCAAAAAACAAACATATGGTTTTACCCTCTTTTTATATACAGAGCACATCAGCGGCAGCAGACACTGCTACAGAATGCTTTTCCAAAAAACTGTTTTACATCCAGAGTTTTACACTCTGTCTTTTTAAGCTTTTTACCAGAGGACTTACCGTTGACTCTGATTATTTATTCGTCAGCCATTTTCAAGATTGTTGTTTTATTCCAACGGTACGACCAGCTGCTCCCGATCTGTGCAGTTACACATTACAGTCATGGGTTTGTGAAGTGACGTTTAACAGAAATGCTGAATGATAATAAGCTGTTGATTTGTCTTTAAGCTGCGTTCATGAACAAAATGAGAAAGTCCGTTAAGAAAAAGAGGCCGATTGCCACACGTGGACCTAAAAAAAAAACATCATGCCTGAAGGAATGACTGTGTGAATGAGAAAACTGTTAACTATACTGTAATAAGTGTAAAATTTGCCTTTATATTTAAATGCACATTTGTTTGCTGGACTGCCTTGTTTAAGCTTTTTACTGTAGGAGTTTTCTCATGTTCTCTCTCTGTGAACCTCGTGGCCTTTCTCACTAGTCTCTACAGTAGGTTTTAGATGAGGATTGTCTGTTTTTTAACTGCTTTTCATATCATTCCTTGTTTTATATTAGTGCTTACTTTTTTACGATTGTTATTTCAAGCAATGACATCCGTTGCCTTTCCCAAAAAGCGTGACTGAATAGTAGCTACCTTGATCAAGGAAACTTGCTGTCTTCCTCATAGCTTTGTCACATAGCGTGTAACTACCAACAGTATTTACCTTTCTAGCTAGCTATCTTTGGCTTTATTGTTAGTGACTGTGGCTATTACAGTATTTTTCTTTAAAAAAGAATATTAATCTTTGATAGCTGTGTGTTTATGTTTCAGTCTCCCCACGATTTTGGAGTCTTTAAATCAGCAGGTCCCTCCGCATATTGTGAAGACCAAAAAAAAAAGGACTTGAACCTCATTACAAGTGATGTGAGCCACAATTTACTGCTGTGATTGCCTGCATAACATTTGTTAATAAGCAGACCTTTGCGACTCTGTTCATTTGATCTTCACTCTCCCAAAAAGTAGCACTTTTCTCACAAAATAACAGTGGATTCCGCAAAAGTTCTTTTTTTTATACATATATATAAAGAAGCTACTTTGGAATCAAATGTGTTTGCTTGCAATAATCAGAAAAACTACAAAATCCTGGAGGAGCTGAGTTTGACAAGGAGAGGTTAATACTATCATGCAAATAAATAATCAACGAACTGTTTTAAAACTGTGAAGCCTGCGTCTTTATTGTAATGAAAACTGACCTGCGGTACGAAGGGAAGATGCGGCTTGTATACAGGCATATGTTTGTTCGACTGTGCATTGACTTCAGTATGCTCTATTATCTTCTTCATTTGATAAGTTACAATAGATCATGAGGGCTAATTTTAGTAAATTGTTATTTTCAGCATGGTAGTTTCAAAGGAGGATATTGTATCCATTTTCAGCAAATTAATGACCCCATGTCCCCATAATGTGTCCTTCAATTTTTCAAAGATGGTTCATTTCACCATGAGTGTACAACCCCAGGTTTAAACCCTGCTCCAAACAGGCTATTTCAGGCTTTAAATACAGCTTTAAATACAGCTGATGTGCTGCTGTTCACACCCCCTTAAGGAAGAAGACTCTCTCTGTGTCCGACAGAGGAGAGAAATAGTTGACTAATCTAATCTAACCTTTATTAATCCCCTTGGGGAAATTCCTTTTCTGCATTTGACCCATCCTGTTCAAAGTTAACCATAACTATACATACTAGAAGCAGTGGGCTGCCATGGTGCAGCCTCCATGGAGCACTCAGGGGTTAGGGGCCTTGCCAGTCCAGGTTACAAGTTCGTTTCACAAACCACTAGGCCACCACTGCCCCACGACCTTATGTTATTTCTAACCTTATCTTTGAGCGATATTTTTATACAGACATATGGCTGAATTCTCAAATCAGTTGTTGACTTTAACTCGTGTATGGTGAGCTATAAATGTAATTTATGTATATAAATGACAACAGCTTAATTGGGAATTTGGCTATATTAAAATACAGTGTAAGTGAGCACAGAGAGCATTAGAAAACAAAACAGATATAAATATTTAATTTAGGTTGTACTGAAGCACAACAGGCGACATGAAAACACAGTAACCTACCAAGTCCTTGTTTTTTCTTGGGAAATTCTAAGTTTCCACCATTCCTGAATGTCCCTTAGCTTCACTTGGATGCATTCTATCAATCTCTAATTCCGTGTTGTCATCAATAAACAAAATAGCAGTAGCATCACTTCAAGGTCCATCTCTCCAGTCATGGAGACACTGACCTCTGCTCTTAATAACTAAAAAGTGCAGAAGACATCTACTGAATTGTCACATTGCTCAATTTAATTTTATAATGTTTGTCCTTAAGCTGACCACAGTGATTGTCCACAAAGAAAAAGTCATATATACAAAAAATATATTACTCTTGAAACATATAAAGTGATTGTGCTTCATAATTACAAAAACGGTATTAGGAATTAACTGTGATGTGCATGTTTGTGATACGGTTCTTCATTCTTGCTGAAGTCCACCTGACTGAAACACTCAGCCAATCACAGCACAGCATAGTTGTAAGCCTCTCCATATCCCGCCTCCCGCAGGTATTTCTCGAAGCTCATTGGTTCAGTCACTCTAAGAACCGTCCTCCCATTGGCTGATTGTTCTCCCGCTTGAAGCTTTCTAATCAGTTCCGCCATGGAGAGTCGCTGTTGGGGGTTCCAGTGGCAGCACGACCTGATGATGGAGTATCTAGAAAACCGAGTAAAACACGGTGAAACTCAGCGAAAATATATGTTGAGAAACACAGTAAGCAGGTTGTAACAGCATTTAAGTTTCTCGTTCGTCTTAAGGGACGGTTCGTCTGTTGTTGAAGTCCATTGGAAACAACTCAAGGTTAGCTAGTTAGCCGTTAATTTAGCACAAATGTTTGCTAATTAAATGTCACATGCTAACATTTATTAATGGGAAAGTGAGAAGAAGTATAATATGAGTATGTAAAATGTAGACAGTTTAGGTAAACTTAATGCCAATTCAAATTAAAAATTCAAATTTGTTAAACTTGTATTTTATTTGTTAAAATGCAAGGGTTTATCAAAAATGTCTAACTTGGTTTTACATGATTAAAATGTGGGAAAAAATAAAAGTATGGATGGATGGTTTTATTTATTTATAAGGCCCTTACTTGTCTTTTATCCCTCAACATTACTTCCCCTAATGCAGGCCCCAGCTGTCCCTATTGAAATGATGGAATTACAGGTGCCAGCTGTTTTTGCTGAGATTGGGAAATCTCGTTTTACTCACTGTGCAACTGCAACATGGAATAACCTGCAGAACGGTCTTAAGCTGGACTCATTTTTTATCCTTAATTTAGATTAATAATTTTGTCTTATTGTACTTCCAGCTGTTCTTGTTTTAGTTGATTTACCTCATGTTAAATCCCAATTCTAATTCCTATGTATTCTAAAAGGTTGTAGTATTTTTCTATTTTGCTTCTTTAATATTTTTGTTGTTAATTCTATCTCTGTTTTTTTTCTTTGTTTGCCTGAATCTTCTGTTTATTTGTGTCTTTGCTGGGCTATGTTGTAAAGTCCTCTGCTTCAATGTAGCTCGGAGTTTAAAGGTTAATGGATTGGTTGAAATGTGTCTAAACGCTTACTGGTAGGAAAAGGCTAAAGGTGAAGTGAGGCATTGACATGCTGTCAATACATGATTAGCTGCTGATGAAAACTGTTCCTACTGTGCAATGTTGGCACTCTGAAGCTTCTATAAACTGTTTTCTGCTGCTGTTCTTACAGTGAGGTGGAGCATGTGGCAGGTCGTTTGAGATGCTTTCCTCTTTGGAGATGCTGCAGAAGTTCAGTCGCCATGATCTGAGCAAACGGTGGGTCACCTGAATACATCACAGTGTCATGTATTAGACTGATATCCTGTTACAAACCATTTATATTCACGTTTAAACTGATGATATTTATTCTTTGTAGTTTTATGATTCATTAAATGAACAACTTGTCTTTGAGGTATGTGTAGAATTTAAAGAATACCCACCCAGTGTGACCATTTCATAGAGGAGGATACCAAAGGACCATCTGTCAAAGAAATTAGAGAAAGTCATTATATCACTACAAGGAATTACATTTTAGTCTCAGATAAAATTATTATAATTGTTAAGTATTTAGAGGCAAAGTTTAAAAATGCAGAATTTGTATCCCTGTTCAGGATTTTTCATGGCTTAAAATGGGCCTATGGGTGGTAACTACACATAAAGGTAATTGTGATCGGTCTGCGTACAGTAAAGGCAATGAGTCTGTGTTACCTTATCCAACTGAAAACTATGCATTTTCTAGATGTTTTTGACCACTGGGTGAAAAAAATGCTGAGTAAATGAAACCCCAGCTTAACAAAAACAGGTTAATAAAATATGGGTTTCTGTTATTTTGTCCCCAAATCTCTTTTGGGGGCACCAAAAATTCCTCGATGCAGGAAAACAGCCGCTCTTCTGGTATTGAACTCTCTCAGAGAGGGTTCAGAGTGGACTCCTTTCAAACACAGAATGTGAAGATTGAGCCTTCACTCCCTGTTTCTTTTCAAAGTATTAAATTGTTCAAGCTTTTAATTTTTGATTAGATCAAAAAAAAATCCAGCTGATCTATAGGTATGAAGTAAACTGTTGATGTGATATAGTCATGCTGAACTCTGCACAGTGGCAGTAAAATGTGCAACTCATTACAAACATTGCTCCAAATATTCAGCATCCTGGGCTAATATTCAAGCTACAACATCCACCTCTTTGACAACTCTGTATAGGACATTTCAGGGACTCATTTAATATTCATTGGTGCTATTTAATATTCTGACTGAGGACTCGGACACTCACACGTCGCTGCTCTGACTGAGGATTCTCCTGGACAACACTTCAGGTGCCTGCCATTTCCTCAGCTCCATGTCCCCCACCTCCCCCGGTGAACCGGCCTGTGTTCTCCTGCGGTAGGCCGGGCCCAATCCCCACAGTTTAGCTGTCAGATCTCCACCAACCAGAACGCTGCAAGCTCCTATGTTGCCATGGATGCAGCGCTGAGTGTGCAGGTAGTCCTTTATGATGTCCAGACAAAGACGGGGAAATAAGAGGGATGTTGAAAATGAGGACTTTTAGCAGCTGGCTGTGGAGTGGAAAAAAAATCCACACTGCAAACATACTACAAAAATGAAATTCTACATTTTGATACATGCAGTGATTTGTAACATTCACATTGTTTTGGATGAACGTGACGGCATAGCACTGGTTAAACTTTGCCTGCCACTAAATAATAGCAAATCAGTTTTTAGAAAGACAAGTAGGTAAGAGACAGACTGAGCTCTCTCCCAAATAATTCTCACAAATACAGTGTTTTGATTCATGAAGCAGATTGTCAGAAGGGCAGACAGCAGTTTAACCAACCAGCGCAGAGGCCACTTGTCCTGCCATGGTGAAGATCCTCTTCTCTGTCATGTCGCATGAAGGCTCTAAACCTGGGTTATCCTTCAGTGGAAGAGAAGCAGAGGAAAGAAATATGTCAGTGTTTTTGGCTTGTTTCAGTCAGACAGTAACCTTTTACCTCTCTCTGTCTGTGTTTATAATCAGCTGCTACACCGGACCATATATCTGTCAGACCAGCGTGCCTCTGACAAGTGTGTCGGGTTACTAAAGGATTCTCTCTCATTTCAGTCGTAGGTTATATTGCCCTCTGCTGCCCCACAAAGGCAATTAGCAGTAATTACTTTATCTGCATGACAACATCTGATGAACATTGTACAGTCCATTTTGCTTCAAGGGAAAGGTCATGCATTTTATGGTTTATTGTACCATTATATGCCAGTTATGCATGTTCATCAGCAGTAGATGACCACAACCCATGCTGCTCTAAATGTTCTCTGATAATAGTTTGATTTCTATGTGTGTTTTTTGCCTGTTCAGAGACTTTAGACAAGGTTAAATAGACTGATTTAGTTAGAGATGATAGAAAAATGTGAAATATGAGTCATTTCCAAAACGAAATAAGGGCCTGCCTTGCAGTTTGCAACATAAACAACAATGTAAACCTGTAGAAATACTTTGTTGATCCCAAAAGGGGAAATTCTTTTAATGTCTTGAGATGTAATGCAGTACTATACCTGTCTGCATCTCCACAGAAATCCCAGCAGGTCTCTGTGCTGCAGCTCCTCCACCACCATAACTATAGGCGACTGCACTGAAACGACGCCCAGCAGTGCAGGTATGAAGGGGTGCGGCCCCAGTCCAGACACAAAGGAAGCAAAGCCTAAAAAGTTCTGTTTCTCAATGTTGTTGGCCGTTTCTGAGGAAGACGTTCGATAATAGAAATGAACAAAAAATGAATTTCACCAGGCAAGTTTCACTGAGCGACAATGCTCTTTTTCAAAAACACATTTACTGCCCTGCATATTTAGATGCAATAATAGATTTGACTGTAATAAAAAATATAAGCTGCCTTTACCGTCAGATCATTCATAGCTTTTGAAATTGGAAAGTTACCAGTTATCAGACTATCTTGCAGTTGCTCATTAGAGAGAGAAAAACAACATTTCTTGGTACTTCTTCAGCAGCCATACAATGAGTAGTTGGGCCTTTGTGTGAAGGGTTTGGCTTGGAACAGGTCAGTTTACCTTTTAACATCCTCAGGACGACATTCCTGTTGTCTGTGCGAGCTCTGTAGAGGCTGACTGTGTCGTCATTCTGGATGGCGAAGGTCACCGGCAGTGCAGTGACCTGGCTGAAGGCTCCATGATGCCTCCTTGTGGACATCTGGGGTGCTGCCGCCAGAGTTGGCCTCACATTCTGCTGCACATGTTGAACTGACATTGGCACCTCTTCATGTTCTAGTGGGTTTATCCCAGGGGGAGCTATTGAGAGACAGATATACACAAAACAGTTAGTGCATGTGTAGTTTAGAAAATTGAAATACAGAACATAATAAGATTTGAAAAACGGCCACTTATGCATGCTTGCTTACCGTCAATGCCCTGTAGGTGTTGTCTGTGGTTGTTCCTGTGTGTGTGTCTGTGGTTGTTCTTGTGTGTGTGCCTGTGTGATGAGGTGTTGTAGCGTTGTGGAACTGTGACCAGAGTCCTCCTCCGTTGAGCGCAGCACCTCATTATAAACATGGGCACCAGGGTGATCAGGGTGGCAAAGAAGAGCAGCGTAGGGACGATAATCACCGCCTGCTGATGTACCCGTATTACTTTGAGAGAAAGACAGAAGTTCATGGGTTATGTCAGATCCAGTAACACTGTGTTAATCTAAAATGTTCTAGTCTCCTCAGCTACAATTGCATATACAATTTTCTAAATACACCATGTCTAAAGTTGTGCAGGAAACCCACTGGCAGGTTTAAAAAGGCATTCTCTTTAAAAAGAAATGACAAAAATACACCATTTATCAGAGCAAGCAACAAAAAAAGAAAGAATGGCTTTTCAGTTGTGGCGGGAAAAAATGTGTTTCTTGGGGGTATTTAGAAATTTTAAACCTCAGCCCCTATAATACATTAATATTACACTGTACATAAATGTGTTACACTCAGGACCTTATATAGACTCATCATTTCCCCCCCTGTATTGGTAAGAGCAAATATGTTGTACATGTTGATTCTAGTTTTTCAATTTTTGTAGATTGAATAATCTTGTTTTTTAATATTTTATCATGTATGGCAATCTAACTGTCATACTGCACAAAGACACTTTTGAGTTCTCTCTCCTTCTCTTCATGGCTGTGCTGTTTCCAAAGAGGTGCAGGACTTTATATTGCAGTGAAAAATGAACCCGCAGTGATGGAAAAATATGACAGGAGTATAAAACACTCAGAGTGGCTGGCTGTTAAAAAGGTTGCACCTCCCGTTGACAGGATGTTCTATCTTGACATTACATCACCCTCCATTTACGCCAGTGTTGATATGTTGATCTTAAGCTTGACAAGAGTCAAATCTGGCAAAGACTATTAGTGTATGAATGCAACTATCAATACCCTCACTGTGGAGTTTTTAAGGTCCTTCTCTAGTTGTTCATTTAAACCCTCAAAACTCTTTTCTATGTATTAAAGTTACACATTCTGAAGATTTTTCCCCAACAAATTTACCCAATCCTACACTGTTGCTTCCTTTAGAATTTGCACATGTATAACGTCTCTACCCCCCTCTCCAACACACCTGCTCCCCTACGATTATGCATAAAAAACACTGTAAAAACACTATACACTACAAATTGGCAAGTTGTAATATTGGAGTTATTCAGCTGTACATGTTGCTGTACACACAGAAACTGATTCTGAAGAAGAATAATGATACAGAAAGCCCCACCCTGCAGGCTGATACGATTAGTTTCGAAGGTTTATTACATATCAAAGCAGAAGTCTGAAAGAGACTTGTTGATGCACTGCAGTTTCAATGTTGAAATGCTCAGCCATGCTATTCACTGCTTATTTTGCTTGTGATGTGCTTTCAAACTTATAAAAAAACACACCATATGGACATGTTAACATGGTAAAAAAAATAAAGGATTTTATTTGGAGGAGGTCTTTAAGATCTGTCCATTATAAAGGTAAAAAGCAAGGCAACCAAAAAAGTTGTAGCTTAGTCATTTGCATGCACAGCCCTTTCTTTAATCCGTTATTCTGTACTTCTCACTCCCCCTTTAATAATGACGCAGCATCGTTGCGAGGCATGTGGACGAATAACACAAATGTTTGTCACTGTCACATTATTGAATTGTTAAGTACAGTACTTAGCTGATAATGAAACAACTCTCGTGCATAATTGTTAAAATACCACAGCTAGGCTATAGTTAGACAGTATGACTGGTTTCGATGAACCAGAATGAGTCATACATTGCTATCTTGAGAATTCAGCACCTACTCTTTAATTGTATGCATGTCTATTAAGCTACCGAACCACTGTTGTGATCTCTGTGCCTCATGAGTTTTATTTTTACAATTAAAAAAAACAACAACTCGTGGTTTGTTTACCAATTCAATTCTTGAACTTAAACCCTGACACCGGATTTACCTGGATAATCCTGAATTTATGCTTTTATTAATTTAATTTATATCCATCCGCCATATTGGCTCCACACTCCAGCCTTTTCACTCCTACAGTCACATTGCTTTTACTAAATGTTAACTTTAGCAGCAGCTGTCAAATCCATCATTTTACACACCCCTTGTTGTTTGCATCCTGAGCTTAATCCATGTTTTTTGGAAGAAGAAGCAGGAATGTAAAGTCACTGAAGTGTGTAAAAAAAATCGTGTTCTGGTCGTGGCACATTCTTAGGTGTGGTTTTGGCTTTGTAGAGAAGCATAAATCATTCCTTCTCGTTCTCAATAAAGGCTTGGCTTGTGCTTGAACTTTGTACAACACTGTTCCACAAAGAGTCATTTTCATGTTGGTTTACCAGTGCCATCCAGCCTTCCTCATCCTGTTCTATTGATAGAATAGATTGAATGAACTATTATAGGGCTTCTCAGAGACAGGCTGAGAAAACCAGTTGAAAGTCCTAATGTGGAGCTACACCCAGGTTCTCATTTATTTATATGGGCCCTTAACTTTACCTGTAAATGGACTGAATCATAACTGCATTTATGATTTATGTCTTACATTTTTCTGCTATATTTCTGTGTGCAAATAGGAAAACAATATATTTTTTTGGATGTATGAAACCATTATGATAAAAAATAGTTTTACTTTGGGTCACTGGAAGTTTAATATTTTTTTAAATAGACAAAATGATCTCAGACTTAAGACTGATTTTGAATATAATGCATGTGGGGCAAAGACAGTTTAAAAGGTGCTGATTGCGTGCAAAGTAGGAAGATATGAACCTTAAAAGCATATTTCTCCTGCAACAAGGGTTAAAACTCACCAC
>OMNN01052919.1:0-12535 GCA_900302755.1 Chromis chromis
CACACTCACTGAAGAGAAGCAGGAGTTAAATCGTGATGCTGACTCTGGTAACATCCACACTGTGTCATGTAAAAGAGCAGCTAATCCTACCTGTTATCCCTGCTAGCCCCCCCCACCACCACCACCACCACCACCACCACCACCACAACAACACAAACACTCACGTCTTGTTGGCTTGCTGGACGAACATCCCGGCTGTGTCATTGTTTCAGAGATTGGGGCTGCTGAGGATCATGTGTTTGGTGTGAGTGCTGCTAGTGATTCATGGAGTGTGTTTGTCTTTATTTAGTGCAACACATGACAATTCAGGATTCATTCTTCTATAAGCTTTACCTTTTATAAACTTGACATGTTCATGTTCTACTCATTGCTATTACAGAGGCCCAGTTTGTGCATCTCATGGACTAACATTTCACTCCAGTCACGGAGCAAGCTTTTGCTTTTTCTTGAAAATAAACAGGAAATCTCTGAGCAAAAGTTATTGGCTACAGTCATGTGAGTTGCCAACATCGGAACATATGTATTATTATTATCATTTCGGACATTAGGCAGCTTCCCACTGTAGGAACTCAGAGTGGGTGCGAGGTGGTGTGGACCTTCAAAGGAACAGTCCCTTTCACCCTTTCTGTTTTCAGATCCAACATGATCCAACAGCTTTGACTGCAGCGTTAGCTCTGAGTGCATCAAAACAATGACAAATAGTCATTTCTGGATGTAACTCCAGTTCTGTTGCACATAGGAAACAGAACAATGGAGGTTAATTATGTTAGCCTATTACAGTATATACTGTAAATGTTGTTGATGGCGATGTTAGAGAGGTTTAACCAAATGGTACTGAGACCCACAACGCACCTGGAGTAGGTCTTTTTTTCTTCCCCTATAAACAGATCTGAGGGAGATTCTAGAGGAGTAGTTCCTTCTGTTGTAACATGCAAAGGTTTGGGCTGTTCTAAAATAGGACCTGCAGTAGAAAATGACCTATTGTGAATAGTTGGGGGAAAAAAGAGAGAAAGACTGGGAGTGACATGCAACGATGTCCTTAGCTGGAGTAGAACCAGGGATGCTGTTCAGAACCACATATTGTATTCAAATGTTTTCATGCTTTTGATCATTTTTGACACAACAACATTGCTAAAGACAAATCATTTGAGGAGTACTCTGGAGCTGACTGTTAATTTCATGGCAATCCAACCAGTATTTTATATATATTTTACTCCAGACCAAACTGGTGTCCTGACTGACAGACATTGCCATTCCTAAAGCCGTGTAAGTAGCATGACTAAGACACTTACTGCTGTTCTGATAACATTTCCAGAGTCTTTAAAGACTCTTTCCTGTTAAGTAATAATATATTATTAATAATTAGTAATAATTAATAAAAAAGATGATCACACTGATAGATAGACATACTGCGTGTATACACACCTATTAGTCTGCTTTTGAAATTACAACAGGTTTAAAGGTCTTAAAAGTTCTGCAAGCACGTTCTGTTTTTAACAGCTGTTGTTATTTGGCTGCTATCATTCAAGCAAAAAATAATATACTATATTGCCACCGTTATCAGCTGTCCTGAACAATTCTCTTTATCTGTAAGGCAGGAGCCTCTTGCTCTTGAGCTCCCTCAGCCATAAAATAATTATTGACACACACACACACACACACACACACACACACATGCAGTTGTGATAACGATGAGCAGATTGGGCTGGGAAGTGGGAATAATGGTGACTTGCATGTTGGAGGAGTTGGACAAGGTGTTCCACAGTCCAGCATCAGTGGGCGTTGCAGGGCGGATGGGAGGTTACATAAGGAGGTGGTCAGGCCTTGACTCAGCATTCATGTTGAGTATTTGGACAGGGGGTCACTAGGCTCTGTCTGTCTCCTTTTTTACTGAAGGATTCATTTGGAGAATTGAGGAGCCAAAGTCAACACACACTGCAGCCATGGCAGGTGAGTCTTAGTACTGGAGGAACACCCTTTGTTCATTTGGTGACAGTAAACATCCTTTATCTGCACATTTCACAAGGAACACAAAAACTGTAAATATAAAGTATCCTAACTTATGTCTGCAGACAAAGAAGAGGGGAAGAAGCCCAAGAACAAAAGTGTAAGTTCAGCTGTTCTGTATTGTATTGCTGTGATCATTACAAGGACAAGGCAGACGAAGGCCTTCTCAGTCTCTGTTAATGACACCATGTCCTCACGTTCTTCCTTTCCTCTAACAGGCCTCTATCGCTGGCTACCCCATTAGCATTTTTTTCATTGTGGTCAATGAGTTCTGCGAGCGTTTCTCCTACTATGGCATGCGAGGTGAGTTGCTTCTTTTCTGGTGGAAAATATATGTATGTAAAATATAATCGATTACAAGTTTTCTCTTCATTTAAAATCCTACTTTAGTAAATTATAGAAGAAGAAGAATTATTATCTGAAAATGGAAGTATCAAAAATAACACTTTTTATTCAGAAAAATGATCACTGTATGTATTTGAAGTAAACTCTACTCCTAGGGGTTGAGCCTCTCCAAAGAATCACAAACTAAATCTGAGGAGTGATTAGATGATTAACAGGAGAGGGAGAAATAAAAAACAAAAAGGAAAAGTTCTAATAGGAAAAATTGTATAAAAGGGTTAGCATTTTTTTTACTAGTCTTTAATTATGTGTGAAATACTGTATTGTTTGATCTTTTTGAGCTTCAATCAGTCCGTTAAACATGATGAGTCTCTACATTATGCAGCATCTTTGTAAGCAGAAGGTTTCATCTCCAAAGTAACTGTAACTGTATCCATTGAATAAATGTAACGGTGTAAATCTCTGATCTGTTGCCTAAAATGAACATTTTCAATAAAACACAGTTGCCTTAAAAATGTCGCTCTCTGCAGCTGTGCTGGTGTTGTACTTCAAGTACTTCCTGCTGTGGGACGATGACTTTGCCACCACCATCTACCACACCTTTGTGGCTCTCTGCTACCTCACCCCCATCCTGGGAGCCATTATAGCTGACTCGTGGCTCGGCAAGTTCAAGTGAGTCTTGGACTAAAATAAAATACTTATTTTTTTGTAGTTTGAAAAGGCACTAAGATGTATAACTTGCTCCATTCACTGTCATATGTTGGGTTAAAGTATATCTCAGAATCTCAGCTGTTAATGTCATCCTTGGATTTCTGACCCTCTCTATCTTATCTCTACCTGTTTAACGCCTCCTCCCTGTGCACAGGACCATTGTTTACCTGTCCATCGTCTATGTGCTGGGACAGGTCGTCATGGCTATAAGTGCTATCCATGACATCACAGATGCAGACAGGGACGGCACCCCCGACAACATGACCCTCCACGTGTGAGCTGAACACACTCTCAACTGAATTGCAGTGGTTTCACACTTACAGATATGTATGTTGACATTGTGTCGGTGCTGTGTTTTGCCCCCAGAGCTTTGTCCATGTTGGGTTTGATACTTATTGCCCTGGGAACAGGAGGCATCAAACCCTGTGTGGCCGCCTTTGGTGGAGACCAGTTTCAAGACCATCAGGTCAGAGGTCACTCAAGCACACACACATAATTTATACAGGGGAGGCCACACAGCATTACAGGAACACCTCAGCAATCTCATTAAAACCAGTCCAACAGCACAGAAATAAATACTGAGAGAAAGATGTTTAGAACACTTTTACTGTTCATTAAGTAGATAGTAGTGGAAGTAGATTGCCTTATGCAATATGCTCTTTCTCTGATTTTTACTTATTTTAGTGTGTATAGAAAGAGATCAAAATCCCATTACCTCCTTACAGCACATATCAGTACAACACAACAACCTGCAATCAAGACAGAAGTCACATCACGCTGCACAAAGGTAGCCTTTATTACAGAGCAGCTGTTTATTCACAGCTGTCTACCTACATGCATTATAGCACATCGAGCATAGCTACATGTACTCATGGTGGTAAACATGCACGTAGACACTGACCTTCCCCTTCTGTATGTAAGACAGAGCAATTACTCACTCAGCTATCAATTGCATTTTGTCAGCACTTCTTATATCTCTGGGTTCATGCCTGCTAGTTGTTTATTTACTAATAACCATAAGTACAGCTGTCTCTGTGACTTTATTGCACAGTTCAAGGCCTGTGACAAAGTTAGCTGAAAATGGATGTTGCATAAGAAACAAGTTTGGAACAAAGAGTGACCTATTCAGCTTTCTCACAGGAGAAGCAGAGAAGCACCTTCTTCTCCATCTTCTACCTGTCCATCAACGCCGGCAGCCTGCTGTCCACCGTCATCACCCCTGTCCTCAGAGGTAGAGCGATGATACAGTGAATCCCAGATACACAGAATACACAACTCAATATCATATTGGATCTAAAGATATGTGTTTATGTATTTCCAGCTCAAGAATGTGGCATTCACACCAAGCAGCAGTGCTACCCGCTGGCCTTCGGTGTCCCTGCTGCTCTCATGGTGGTCGCTCTGAGTAAGTACTGGATATGAAGCATCTCTGGTGACTGTAATGAGCAGATCAGTGCTGCTTTCTAATGAGATGCACTTTATTAAGCAGCTAATGGGTTTTATCTACTTACTTACTCGGCCTTTGAGTTCTCTGTGGCTACTGAGGTGCTTTGGCAAGTCTGATCAAATGATCCTGAGATCTAATAGTGAGTCATTAGGGCCATCGCACTCTGGGCATTGAGAATACATATTAATAATTGAAAGTTGCAGAGTTTGACAGATGTGGGCATGCTGCTGAGTTGCATTATAGGAGAGGTAGGATTCATTCACTGACATGTTGGCTTCTGCTGTCACTTCAACCATTCTTTCTCTTGTGAATCTCCCTAGCAAGGACATTTCAAACTGAAATATTGCACTTTTTTTTCTCTAAATTCACCAAACAGCTGCAGAAACACAACATTTGTTACTTTTAAAATGAATGTCAAGCTCAGCACATTAACCACCACTAGTGTTATCAAAGTACAATGCTGAATTACTGATGTATTCTTTAATATGTTTTTAAAGATAAGATATTCTCATTTGCCAGGTTGCAAAAAAATCCTTAATAGCTGCTTATTAGTGAAACTGTCAACAGATTATTAACAAACCATTCGGAAACCCAGTATCCTTTATTGCTCTCAATAAAGTGTGTTTTATAAGAACCATGAATATTTATAGTGCAGATAAGATAACAGATAATTGTCCTGTGTGTGTGTTTGTGTGTGTTTGCAGTCGTGTTTATTGTTGGAAGTGGCATGTACAATAAGACCGCTCCTCAAGGCAACATCATGGTAAAAGTCTGCAAATGTATCGGGGTAAGTGGCCTCTCCAAAAAGGTTTGAAATGGGTTTGAATAAGATTTGAGCATTACTTTTACTTTCTAATGATCCTTCTGCTGTCTGCAGTTTGCTATCAGCAACCGCTTCAGACATCGTTCTCCTCAGTACCCTAAGAGACACCACTGGATGGACTGGGCTGAGGAGGGATATGATGTAAGTGCAGGATGCATACGAAAGCACATGCAAGTACAAACAGCACGAGTCGACCTTCGGCATCATTCTTCTCTCTTTTGGTCTAGAAACTCCTGATTGCCCAGGTGAAGATGGTGCTGAAGGTGTTGTTCCTCTACATCCCTCTGCCCATGTTCTGGGCTCTCTTTGACCAGCAGGTATGTGTGTCCCATTTCTCATCTGCCATTCAAAACTGTCCCCTAAGTAATAGCAAAAAGAAATAAACAATTCATCTATAGGGGTATTCTAGCAGAATCACAAGACAAACCAATAAGAGCTGTGTCTCCTCCACAGGGCTCAAGGTGGACCCTCCAGGCGACCATCATGAATGGTGACTTTGTAAGTGTTTTAGTGCTTTTGCCACTTTCAATTAACATTAACATCGTAAGGAAGAACAGAAAAGAGAAAACCCAACAATCCAAAGTTGCTTTTGGATTCCCTATGAGCAGTCAGCGACCGTGGGAAGGAGCCAAACAAACCCCTAGGATGGGGAGGGGGGAGGGACCTCTGACAGAACCAGGCTCAGGGAAGGCAGCCTCATATATCGCTTAACATAGTAAGGTACGAATTAACACTGAAGAACAGAAACCAGAAAACCCAACAATCCAAAGCTGCTTTTGGATTCCCTATGAGCAAGCAGTCAACAACGATGGGAAGGAACCAAAAAAAACCCCTAGGATAGGGAGGGGGAAAAAAACCTCCGACAGAACCGGGCTCAGGGAAGGCGGCCATCTGCCTCGACCGGTTGGTTTAGGAGTGGGGATGAGGGGGGAGGGGATAGCAGGAGAAGTTGGGTGGGGATGGCAGGACAGCAGGTGGAGAGGCCTGCTCCAGATCCAGAGACATCCACAGAGAGAACGAGCTCCTGTAAACTTTGTGAGCTCAAACCACAAGAACAATTGCTTTTTAATGAGATTCTGTCTGTTGCTTTCTTTTTTTCCATCAACAGGGGCTTCTCACAATCCAGCCCGATCAGATGCAGGTGAGACACTTGTGTTTGTGTGCACAATACAGAGTACTGTACATGCATTAACTGAGAGAACATATAAGAATGACTCCTTTCTTCCCACCAGACTGTCAACCCTATCTTGATCCTAGTTTTGGTGCCAATCATGGACAGCCTAATCTATCCCCTGATTTCCAAGTGCAAACTTAACTTCACGTGAGTTTCTTGTTATGTCTTTGTTAATGTAATTATCACTAATTATCCTTTTGTTTCCCAGCACTGACTCACCTATGAGTTATTATTTTGTCAGAGTGAGAAAAAAAGCAGCAACCACAATCCAAAACCCAAAATGAGAATCTTGAGTTATAGTCACTCAAAATTCAGCTACAGAATTACGGTTGAAAACATTATAAATAAAATGAGCTCACCAACAAATAGGCACACTATTAAACATTTAGAAACAGTACAGAAATGGTTTATTAGACCTATAATGTAGTTGTAATTTTCATTAAATGTATTTGTCAACAATTGTAATGGTTTATTACTGGGTACAATTAGACACATGAACGGACCATTACAGTTTTATGAAAAACACATGTAGAAATCATTAAATATGATTTAGGACAGCTATTAAATGGGCTCAAAATAGGGCTGCTTATCATGGACCAAAAAAAATCACAATAAAGATATTATTGCGATAGTTATAGAAGAAGTATTGCTGTTGGTCAATTTCAGTTTATCATGTCTTTTGTTTCTTTTTTGGCAAAGGAATTACAATCAAGTGTAGGCAGGTGGAGCGAGACTCTGTAACCATAACTTTACAGTATGTTTTTCCAGTGTGACAGCATCAAACAGCTAGTAACCGGAGCTAGATTATTTACAATATTATCATAGGTGTATTTTAAATATCATGGTTATCGTCAATAGTGGTATATCACAACATCCATCCATTATCTATACACCGCTTAATCCTCTGTAAGGTCGCGGGGGGGTTGGAGTCTATCCCAGCTGACTCGGGCGAAGGCAGGGGACACCATGGCCAGTCCATCACAGGGCTACACATAGAGACAGACAACCAAGCACACTCTCATTCACACCTACGGACAATTTAGAATCATCAATTAACCTCAGCATGTTTTTGGACTGTGGGAGGAAGCTGGAGAACCTGGTGAAAACCCACACTGCACAGGGAGAACATGCAAACTCCACACAGGAAGATCCCAGGCGTCCTAAGCGGGGATCTTCTAGCTGGAGCCACCGTGCAGCCCTATGTCACAACATCCCTAGCTCAAAACTCATGAATATGATGATCTTTAAGGATCACATGGCCTCAGAAATGATCATTTATAATTGCTTACAACCACAGTATAGTGTGTTATAAACAATTTACATACAATTTATGAGCTGTTTGTGTGTTTGTGTATGCTGTTAGTAAATGCTAAACAGAGTGCCAGAAACCACAGTGCCATGTGACTGAATAGTTCATAGCGATATAAGGACAGACTCTAATCTGTATAAATGTGTGTGTTTGTTCTGCAGACCATTAAAGAGGATGACTGTGGGGATGTTCCTTGCTGCCCTTGCGTTCATAGCTGCTGCCCTGGTCCAGCTACAGATTGATGTGGGTGTAACAGACACACAGTAAAACACACTCTAACAGCAAACACACATGACCTTTATGAAGCATAATTCTATTTCTCTTCCAGCAAACCATGCCAAAATTCCCGTCAAGCACTGTGGGCCAAGCAAAGTTCATCAACATGATCGATAGGAAAATAGACTTCACAGCTGGAGAAAATGCGATTACCTTGGATGCTTTCACGGTACTCCAGCCACCATAAGATATAGAACACAGACACTAAAAAGTAGATGATGTGTTCTAGTTCAGAAGATACAGTGATTGACTGATATTTTCTTCTACAGGCCAATGAGGATTACCTGACCTATGACAAACCATTTCAACTGAATCTGGGGACTGTGGTCGATTATATAGTCAGTTTAGCTGGTGGCACCCGGAATACCATCGTCATCCTTCCGGATGGGGTCCTATACAAGCCTATATTTGTGAGTATGCCTGCCAGATAGGGTTAAAGTCCAACTGAAATTACATTTTTTTTGGTCTGTTGTAGACCAAAAAACCAATCACTCGTTTTGAGCTCTTCATTCTGAAGCCAAAAAGAAGAAATGTACGGCAAATTCTAATGCAAATAATAGTGGCACTGAGACCTAAGTCTTTATTTATAGAATCAGGTCTTCATTTGTCATTTCTTCACTTAACGCAAAGTGAAAATGTCCACATTTAACGGCTGTACTGATAAATTTAGTGTGATGTCCATTTCCGCAGAAGACATTTCATTGGTACAGCCAGAGTCATACCAAGTGTTCTTCTATGCCCTTGTTCTCCTCATATTATGAAGCTAGAATGAATAAAACACATCACTTCCTGTAGAATTTTCACATTATAAGTCATACAGCATTTCATTTTTACATATTGCCTTTGTAAATCCAGATCAATGTTAATCCTAGGAGCTTCAGCTTAAACCACCTAACCTGACAGTTTCACAGCCATTGTTGTCGTTGTTGTTGGCCAATCCCAGTCACACCTTTCGGCACGTGAGTCCTTGGTTGTTAATGGGTCAATAAGGCCAATTTGTGCTTTATGCACACGTGTCCATGTGCACAGGCCTATAAGTTTACAGTGGACACGCCCGCAATATGGCCACACACAGACTGTTGTAGATACAGAAAGCATGAATTAGCTTTTAGCCACGTGAGCTGGGTGTGGCTATATACATCTGGAACTCCCCATCAGTCAAACAGAACTAAAGAAGCCCCTTGGATGAGTGGTGAAGCATCTCTGAAAACTTAAAAAAGAATTTCAGTTGCTTTTTTAATGAAATTCCAAGGGTTTATTTGTGTGCTTTTAATGTGAATAACATCAGGAAGAACTGATCTTTGTTGCTGATAGCTTAACAGAGACATGACTAGAGTATATAATATAATTTACCAGTTCATCATGTAGTAGTAGGTAGAAGGTTACAGTAGTTTCCTCCCTCAGGTTTTGTTTTATAAGTCTACCCTTATTATCTCCTGGCTAAGTAGCTGTACAGTTACATTGCATCAAACAGCATAAAAATGGAGCCTAATACATCACTTAAACCCATTTTAGACATCACACCATTCCAGCTTAGTGTCAGAATGCGCAGCCTGGTCCGGTTTTTGTAAAAGTGACTGTCTGCCAAAAGCTGATGTGCAATTTGTACCCGCATAATTCACCAGATAATTGTGACCCAGAAAGTCTTGCAGTTTACAATGTAATCAGACATGACATTTAGGACGATTATAGGCAATTCTTAAGTATAATATCCAGAGCCGGCTGGCCCATTAAGCAAACGCTAAGGGCACCGTGGCCTCCAGGGGGCGCCACAAAATCGGGAAAACTTTCACCTTCAATATAATTATATTAAAACTAGTTATTACTATTAAGTCTTGAAACTGAAAAGTTCACTTTGATTCAAATGTAAAGCAATGCCCAATTAATATTACTACAAAACAATGCTATTGGATTACTTTTGTAAATGTATGTAAATCGCAGATGCAGGGGGGCGCCATATAAAATCTTGCCTGGGGTGCCACATTGGGTAGGGCCGGCTCTGATAATATCCATGTTTAGACAGTAGTTAACATTGTTTTTTAAAATAAAGAAATCAAGTTATTTCAACATTTCAGTTACAATGTAGGCACTGCCGTCACTGAAAACTGCATTATATGAGTTGAATGGTCCTTAAAGCTACTTCAGCCAATAAAAACAACTGGACTGGTCAGAGTCTAGGGCACAGGGCACAACGTGGCACTTTTTGGCAGCATTGTGTTCCATTTGCATGAGGCCTTGAGTGCCCTATGTCTGAATGACTGGAATGCCATCACTTCAACGAATTGATGAAACCAGTAATGTTCAATATCCCTTATCTGAAAGGGGCTTTAGGTGTTAGAAGCTACATTACGGGCCCCTTGAGCAAGCTAAAACAAAAAGGAGACTGCATAAAGGGATGACTAAATGTGACTTCAGTTGGACTAATTATGTGTATCTCTGCTATTGATTATATCAAAATGTCTGTACAAAGATGTGGAGTGCTTAAATGTTTTTCTATCTGCAGTTCAGCGACATCACAACAAAGCCGGACAAGGGGGCTAATGCTATCAGGCAAGTTTTGAAATGTTAAGAACCATAGGAATGTGTTTCTTATTTTGTCTTTCTGTCTTCCACAATACTCCCCTTTTTTTCTTTTGGCGAAGCTGAGAAGGTCCATCTGTCTCATAAAAACAGTTCTTTAGATTGTTGTTTTATCTTTGTTTGAAGCATAAAAGAAATATATATTAATGTAAGTACTGAAGGAATCTTGAAACTAAAGATTTAGACCATAAACTCATGGGGAAAACATCTACTGAGGTAACATATCCAGAGACAAGGAGAACTGAGAAATCTCACAGAATCTGAGACAAACAACTAGCTATTAGAAAGAATACACTTCATCTATGCTTTATATACAGTTTGTGGTCACACCAGACTAAATAAGAGTGTATTGAGTTGAAGAAGGGTGCATTTTACTGCTTGCCAATCCAACATCAGTAAGAGAAAGTATGTAATAAACCTTGTTTCAAATGATACACAATCTCATATTAAGATCATGTTCTTACCTACTGTGTGCTGAATTCTTCATTCTCAGAATTCTGAATGGTTTTCACTCAGCTTTGAATGTCACCGTGGGTGTCGAGCAGTTCGGGAACATCGTTACCAACAATATGTCACAATATGTTTCGGTACCACAGGGAGGGTAAGACTTATATTTCATTCTATGTGTTACATATAATTACATTTGAGAAGGTTCTGTGCTCTGACTGGTGATTTTCTTGAAATTGCAGGGCTACATACCAGATCAGGAATGATTTGGGGGAGGAGTGTGATTACACTCAGACGCTGGGCTTCGGCAGCTCTTACACCTTGATCATCCCGTCATCCTTCACATTTGGAACAAATGTAACTTGTGTATATTCAGAGTCACATTATGGCTTGCAGGTAACTTTTGTGAACGAGGTAACATGTGAGTGTCTGCCTGTGTACTGCAGTGTTCAGACTACATCCGGCCAGTCATGGACATCAGCCCTAACTCCGTCCACATGGCCTGGCAGATTCCTCAGTACTTCCTCATGACTTCAGGAGAGGTGGTCTTCTCCGTCACTGGTCTGGAGTTCTCCTACTCACAGGTAGATATCTGACACTGCTGGTAAAGGCACTTGAAAACACCTGAAAGTACAAATAATAAGTGGCATTTGAAAACAAAGTGTGCCATAATGTCGGTTTGGCCAGAAAAGAAAGACTGATGATGTTATTCATGATGTTTTCTACAATTTGCTAACATATGAAGCTGTGAACGCATCTCTTTCTGCTATCCAGGCACCCAGCAACATGAAGTCTGTGCTGCAGGCTGGTTGGCTGTTAACTGTTGCTGTAGGTAACATTATTGTCCTCATTGTCGCAGAGGCTGCAACACTCCCAGATCAGGTGAGTGGATTAAATACATGTTATTCATTTAATGTAATATAAAAGCCAGTTTTTTATATATGAAACTTGGTGTACTTGATTTTCATAAACTATTATAACAGAGCTTGAGTTGGATAAGGTGACAGACATCACAGAGTTGATTAATTCTGTGTTTTTTTAAAGTCTTCTTCCATTTTGATATCTGCTGTCACTTCAGCATAAAGGTCAAGGGTCTGCTCCATATGACATCAAGCTTTTTACTGAGGGCTAAATGTAAATGAAAAAGGAATAAAGAATAAAGAATAAAACTCCAAATAAAAGACAATAGTTTAGTCTTTCTGTTTCCCTTGTGCTGTAGGATCCAACAGCCTTAACTGCGATGCCAATTTTGAGTGCACCAAAACAAGAACATATAGTAGTTAGTGGACATCACTCCAGTTTTATGAACACATCGGAAACACAATAATGGAGGGTTTGTTATGTTAGCCAATATGGTGAATTTTAAGTTGCTAAATAGTAACTTTATGGTAACATGTTCACATATTCTGTATACTTGCA
>OMNN01052920.1:0-12735 GCA_900302755.1 Chromis chromis
GGGGTAGTGTGGGGTGTGAGGCGCTAAAATGTAAAAAATTGAGCCGCTGCGATGAATGTTGGGGTCCAATTAATGACGAATATACTTTTTAATCACCTGTTCCTTGGCCCATTATCAACATTTCCTGAAAATTTCTTCAAAATCCGTTCAGAACTTTTCAAGTTATCTGGCTAACAAACAGACAGACAGACAAACAGACAGACAGATAAACGCCGGCAAAAACATAACCTCCGCTTCGCGCTTCGTGCTTGGCGGAGGTAACAAGTGGTCTGGGAAGAAACTGGACTTCTGCATCTCCTTCTAGTTCCATTTTCACCCAGAGCAGGTGGAATGTTTTAAATAGCATCAAAGTCCATGGAAATGGGTTAGATAGAGGACTTTGTTTGAATGATTTTTAGCTTGAATGATTTTTAGCTTGAATATCTATAAGTTTGAAGCTATGATCGTCTGGTGAGAGAAGGAAGACCTGCAGGAGGAGGGGCTGTACATTTTTAATTTCTGCCATTTTTGCCTTTTCCAGATTCCTGCCTACTCCAGCTTTAACATTTAGAAACAATCCTATCCAAACAACATTACTAGTAATAACTTTCGGGCAAGTTTCAACTAATTAGCAACCATGACAAAATTTTTCCTAACTATATTCATCTGTTAGTGGAAAATTCAGACACCTAAAGGCTGTTTTCAAACCTACATGTCATGTATCGTGAGCATCAGTTCATTAGTTCCTCATGTCTCTGTTGCTCATTTGAGCACTTCTCAAGAATGACAACATTTTGTGACACCGCATCTGTTGTCCTCAGACTAATATCCATCCTTTCCACCAGTTCCGCTGTTATTGAGTTGTTTGTTCACTTGTCCTTTGCTCAGTCACAGATCCATTTATTCTGCTGTTGATTTAACCATTGACTCAGCTGCTCAATCATTTTGGCAGAATTTTGTCACTCAGGAGTTACTTGGACCCTCATTCATCCAAGTACGCTACGAGTATTAAATTATCTCCAGCCCGGAAGAGTCATTTGTCATCTCTATTTACTTTTGAAGCGGCACGACAACCGTGACAAAACATTGTTTGTTCTGTAAATTAGCAGCTAATGCTTTACAAACAGTAACAGTTTAAGAGAGGCAAGAGATACGCGAACCATAATCAAGCAGCCGTGAGATCAGGATGTGTAGGTTTTGGGTGGAAGACGAGGACATGGTTAAATTGTTTCCCTGACAACTGCAGTTTTCAAAAGCACTTGACGGATTTTGATGTTTATACTTCCAGTCGGTATAGTCTTTTTCTCTTTAATTATCTTCATCAAATATTTATACGTATACTGAAATTTAAAGCCTGCCACATTGCTGTTCATTCTGCCTTGTCATTTCCTTGCTGCTGGCAGTGCAAGGCCCCAGCAGGGGAGAGAAATGGAATTGAATCCAGGAGTCCTACCTACGCTTCAAGAAGGATGAAAATCAGACACTAAAGGCTGCCTCACATCCTATTTATTCAATAATCAGCCACTTACACCACGATCTGCTCAAGTATTCTCGGCCTGACTTAAGCTCGCTATATAATATCATAAAGGTAATCCAAGCTTTTTTTGTATGTGCTACTGCATTGATTTATACTTTAAGCTCTGGTCTTTGCATATTATGCAATCACATTCCCTTTGCACAGCACATAAACAGGGTATAAATGATAAAGTAACTAAATAATACGCAAGCAAATAAGCAAAAACAGCTTACGTTGAAATAATTTGCTCATCAACATGCCTGCTTTCATTTGCATCAAACACAAATTCCACAGGGACTTTTTAAGATAATGTTTATTCTGACTGTGTGTCGGCTGCATTTCTACTCAGATTGTTAATCGGAAGCATTCTGTCTTAAAAAAATATTTACACCACGTCACCCAGAGACAAAGTGCCAAAAACTGCAGTTACTCAATTAACCACTAGAGGCTGGCTCTCAAAGGGAGTCGGTCCCTATAGACCCCCATGTTAAAATGTCCAACTTTACAGCAGAAATGAAGACGTTTACGGCCTGGTACAAAAACTGGTTTGCTAATTTTCCTGTTGGTGACAAGTGTAGGAAGGCAAATTCTTACATAACTTGCATGTTTAAATTCTTTCAGTGCTTAAAGTGAAGCATAATTAATGGCCGCTTTGAGTGACGGATAATAGAACTGTCCATGACCTTCCTCAGCTCTATTCCAGCTCCTCCTTTTTGCTGTTTTTTTTTAATTAGCTGGGAGTGGGGAGGCAAGATGGCGATGGAGAGACTCACCACATTGAGCTATAAAACAGGAAATGTATGGTTGCCATGACGGAGGGTTCGCCCACTTTATATACACTGATCAGTCACAACATTCTGACCACTGACATGTGAAGTGACTAACATTGATCATATTGGTACTATGTGGTGTTCTGCTGGAAAACCTTGGATTTTAACATCCGTGTTAATAATAATAATAATAATGCATTGGTTTTATATTGTGCTTTTCTGGACACTCAAAGACGCTTTACATTGCATTATTCATTCACTCCATACTCGATGGTGGTAAGCTATGTATGTAGCCACAGCTGCCCTGGGGTAGACTGACGGAAGCGAGGCTGCCAATCTGCACCATCGGCTCCTCCGTCCACCACCAACCACTCACTCTCACCCAGGCTTCCTGGGTGAATGCAGAACCCTCACGGTCTCCCATCCAGGTACTGACCAGGCCTTACCTCACTTAGCTTCCGAGATCTGACGGGATCGGGCATCTACAAGGTGGTATGGCCATGATGAGACTTAGACACCCAAATAAACATTGTCCCAGAACAAGCACACTCCCTCATGCAAATGGAAATCCCAAATGTCACTGGCCTACCCCCACAGGGAAATGCATCCCACCACATGGCAACAACATCAATCAATCAGGAACATCTTGTGACAATGGCCCAAGATGTTGATTTGACCTCCAAACTTCCTAGACCCCATTCTGATCAAGCATCAACAGGATGCAGTGCAACAAGTGTGATTGACAGAGGCCCCACTGCACAAGCCAGAGTACCCAAAGGATCCACTGCCAACGTCCTGGTGCCAGACCCCATAGGACACCCTGAGAGGTCCTCTTGTCCATGTCCAGTGGTTCAGAGCATTTTAGACCACACAATATTAGGCAGGTGGTCATAATGTTATGCCTGATTGGTATACAATCTATTGTTAGAGTACAGAATCTTCCACTCTGGAAAAAGAATGACAAGTTGTCCGGTGTGACTACAAGGTCAACAGTTTCACAGGAATTTTCCTAGATTTTTTTTTTATCTGTTCATATCGTGTAAATTCAGCATAAACCTCTCTTCAAGGTGTAATTTCTTACATGCGAAACAACAGTTTTGATAACTGCCATCAATACACACCTTGGAGGGCCCAACCATCAGGCACTGACACCCGTATTTATTCTTTAAAAAATCGATAAATTTCAGTAGAGGCTATTTCCTCAGTCATTTTGCCTTAAGAGTTGGCATCGAGTGGCCTTTCAGGAAACAATACATACTATATGCATCTATATGTGCTATAACCTTGGCCTCGATGTGGACACGTTCCATACATGCACGCAAGAGTCCACATGAAGTTGTGTTGACTTGTGCAGGTGACAAAAGCTACATCACATGGACCTTTTTACACACATGCTCTAGTATTCAGGCTCTGTGGCTGGCATTTGGTCCTTGCCAGGGGTAATATCAGAGTGTCACAGCTTTGCCATCATGAGGTCCTTGTCGGGTCCTAGCTCACATTTATCTGGGCTGGGCTGCACCTCAAAACATAAATAGTAAACTGAGGGTGAACATTTCATGCTTCTGGGCCTGTTTTCTGGTACTTGAATTTGTTTCTGAATTGCAGTGTTAGTAAAAGAGAATACCTACTTTCAGACCAAGGATCTGAAATGACTATATTTTGAGTGTGGCTTGAGTAAAATATGCAATATTTCATCTGCTGCTGCTACTGAAAAAAACATGCAGGTTGTTGGAGTGTATGATTATTAAACACGCTGCTGATTTTTATTCCTATTTTTTCTTTTTTGCTTTCCTTTGCTTGTGTTTTCAAAGCCACTTTCTTTCATGTAAATTTTTTTTGTTCACAGCTTCCCCAGTGATCTGTTTATACTTTATAAATAATAAGTAATAAAGTCAGAGGTTAGGGCGTTCATTGACTCTGAAAGCCCGATGAGTCATGATTTCTGGTCTGACATGATAACCAGCTGAGCTGATTGAGGGGGATGACCTTCACAAATGCTTATCCAAGGCTGGTGCCCAGGGCAACCTAATATTGGCATTGGATTATTCCTACATTCCTAATTAGCGTGCTCGGGCTTTGGATGAAACAACCTCCATCAAGGAGCATCCATGCAATTATATTTATCGCAAATCTAAATCTAACAGGCTGCTGGACACACAAAAAAAAGCTTGTTTGTTAAGAAAGGATTTGGAAACGGTATTGATCTTCTAGGTGAAAACCTTGCCTGGCAGAAAGAGGTGCCGTCTGTATCGAAACATAATCCAGTTTCTGACTCGCACCTTGGATTTAACGTCATTCAGTTTGAGTCTGACTGGAATATTGACCACTGCTTCATTTTGAAGCGGGTGCTCCTCCAATTTCAATGAGACAGCGCACAGCCTTTGGCTCTCTGCATGCATGCAAAGAAAGTCTGCAGAGAAGTGATGGTGACATGTTGGCCAGAATTGCTCCCCATGATGAGCGTGGGCTGAAAATAGAGCTCGAGCATTCCCAGACTTCCTCTGTTGTCTCATGAAATAAATCGACAAATTGCATGTGTGACTGATGAAGCAGCAAGGTAGCATATCAATAAAACTATTGTTATGCGTTGTTCTTTTAAAGGATTAGAATAGGAATTACTTCAATAAAAGCAATGTTCCTGCCACATGTACAGGCAGTTATCCTCATGTACTTTCTGCAGGTTGGAGTGCTAAATCGTCCCCGTGGATAACAAGTCTAATGAGAAAGCCCCGGCTCATATACTGAAGAATCACATATACTTGACCTTGCGGGGCCATTCTAATGAGGAAAAACCTCTGAAGAAGTGGACCAGCACTCCCGTATTTCATTAAACTTAATGATTTCCTTTAATTGTGCTTACAGGTTGAGCAATAACCCGCTTAATCAATGAGAGATTTTACTTCACAATTAGACTGGGACGAAAATGTTGAATCTTTGCAAAGATGAATAGGGAATCTGCAGCGGACGGTGGCGATGGTAAATAAGTAAAACAGCCTCTGCCAAGTCAACCCGAGATAATGAGATAATTAAAAATTTAAATAGCCACACTGCAGCCAAACGTAGGTTCCTGTTAATAATGTCCCTCAAGTGTATTAATTTGAAACACCGCAACCCTGCAGATTCCATCATCTCCTGCACTGTGGTCCAAATAACCCTCGCCAAGGCTGCCATTCAACAAGGAATTGGTCGATATCATGCGACCAAATGGTGTGACTAAGATGGATTTTTTTAATTTTCGGACTCGGTTAAACTTCTGACAGATATCCGTCCGCATCCAGAGGAGCAGTTTTGTATGAGATCTACGCTACACCTCTCTGAGCCTGTTTGCCTTTGATCAATGTTTGTCAGATTGACTGAGTTAACAGTAGCCTGGAGTGTGCACCTGCGACCTGGCTGCAGAGATTATCCTGTGTCGCTGTTCATTAAGCCAGAACCGTTTAAACCAGCAGGACTTGTTTTGTGCAACTCCGCCTGCTCAGACTCATCGGTTTGGTTCACGCATTTGCACAAAGTACCTGGATGTCACATTAAAATTCCACTGTTGACCACTTTCTCTAAGACTCACATGAGAGGTGTGAGTTACAGTGTTTTGTTCTCCTTGGGTTTTCTTTCACCTTTCCTTCCCTTTTCCTTGGGTATCGTGGCTGCTCCTGTCATAGCTCTTGACTGAGGCGCCGTCACGAGAAGCGGAGTCGAAGGGCGCCACGGCTGCTCACTGCTCTTGAACAGTCGGTGTGGGTGAAGGACAGATTATTATTTTCCCACGAGGATTTATGAAGGAACATATTGCAGGCAGGGCTGCTCACTTCTCAAAAAATGACGACAAAAGGGCAGTTATTTATAGCTGGGCAGACCTGCAGTTAACTATTGTTTCCAGTGCACTTTGGCTGCTAAATATTGATCAAATATTTGTTTACTTTTGACATTTCTACATTTATTTACACAGCATATTTCATAAACAGACATTCAATTAATTGTATCTAATATGTTAATTAATGACTCAACCAACTCCAATGTGATTAGTGGATACAAATGTTTGGATGCAGGTTTTCTTATATCATATGAGTGGCTTAATAAGCAGCAATCAGAGTATTGGATCCTTTTGTATGTTCTTCTATGCACGCTGCCAAAAGTGCAACCTATTCTGTAAATGGCAGCTGTTCATTAAACAATATAAACCGTCACTGGGAAAGTTTCATCTCCACTCCTGAGCTGCACATTTTTTATACGCCATAACTCTCATGCAGCCACCAGCTACATCTTTTCCATCTATGCATGTTAGGATGCAGTTTGTCTTTATTTGTTTTCAATGTACCAGATTGAAAAGTCATGATTCAAACCCTGTCAAGCGTGGAAGGACGGCTTATATTTGCACATTTACAGCAGCAACGATATGCAAAAAAAAGTTGTAGCACGTGTGGTCGTGTTTTTCATTCCTTTTCCACTGAAAAAAAAGCACTAAAATGATGATGTGATTTTTGTGCTGTAGTCTGTACCAAGCAAGAATGTTCCCTTATGTCAGGAGAATATGAATTCTACTCTCTGTTAGACCACAAAGCTGTATTTATAATGGCATGCTGTGACACATGTTGTCTTTATCAAACAAATAGCAGCTCCAGCTCCGTTTCCAGCTGTAAATTCACTACAGAACTGGATAGGATATTTTGCATATTCATATTAGAGTAATATTTGCATGAATCTGTTTATTGATTAATCTTGTGAAACCTTCAGAATGTGGACAAAAAGAAAAAAAAACATGTCCACATACATATTAAACAGTATTTATTGAGGTTATTGTATAATTTTGCATCAATTATTGATGTTTTTGTCCAAAACAAGTGATAAAAATGACGAGTTAAGCCTGGTGCAGTGGCACTACGAGTTAAAAGCTATGTAGCTGAATGCACCACTGTGCCCCTCTCTGAGCGTTTCTGCAGAGGCTTCTGTGTAACTTTGTTCACAGAGCAGTGTTATTCGTTCATCCTCTACATCAGACTTGTTATTTCACTTGAGGACCGTGGCCTCCCTTTAATTTGTAGAACTCCAGCAAACTGTCAAACACATCTTGGTGTTATCTGTTTCCACTTCACAGAGCTCCCCTCCTATTTTGCCTGTTGCAGTAAACATCTCTGAGCTGTAACTTTGAGACTCGGCTCCTCGTAATGTGCAACCGGGGAGCCACTCCAAATTGCAAAGCGCACTGTTGTTTCTGGTCTTTTAATGTGATTTTGAGACATTCTTTACTAAGGATAAACACAGCCAATAAAAGCAACGTCAACAAGAGTAATAGTGTTATTAAATGCTTATAAATATATAACGAGATGTTGCCCTTGATTTATTCAATTAATTGTCTCGAGCACATCCATTCAACTACAGATTACACGTGAGCGAATAAAAGTTAAGATTCATACATGTGGCTCTCAGAGGGGCTCTCACTGTTGGTGTTAGTTTGAATGCACCACAGAGGATTTGATTAATATTGGTGCTTTTGGAGCAAAAAAATAATCATCACATGCCTGTGCTGCAGTGAGAACAGGCATGCACCATATATCGCATGAACATAAACCTGTTGAAGCAGCAGCTAAGCATATGTTGTTTGCTTATACTGCAAACTATGATATCCAGAGGCCTTGTTCCCGAAAGATTCGAGCACCAGACAGCGGTCGACCCTCCGGCTGTGTTTGCTTTTTGATCTAAGTCATGTGAAATTGATGTGCGGCAGACACTGATCCATGCTGAAATGGGACAACACCCGAAACAAATGTCAAAATCATCCTCATCCGTGCCCTCCTTCTAAGCGCCACCATTTCTCATGTCCACATTTCTGGCGGCTATGTGGAGTTCAGGCATTCAAATTAAAGGGGCACATAAAGAGTAAAGGGCCCAGTTGTAAGCGGCTTCCGATGCTTCATGAATCAATCCGAGCACATAGATGAAAGGGGCTAGCTTCCTCCCTCCAGGGACTTCTGACAGGGACAGGAACGTGCAGCAATATCATTGTTCCCAGAGGACCCTTTCAGCTCCTACACAACTATTACAGTGCAGCCCGACAACAACATGACATGTTATTTCTTCATCTAGCAAATCATGTCCGTCCTCATGAGATCTCTTACTTCATAGTGTCTCTCAAAGCACAAGCCAAAAGTAGGACTAGCAACAGCACTTACATCTATAATATGTGACATACACTGTTTTTCAGTGGCCTTTTTCAGAACATTGGTTTTGATTTAGGATGCTTTCATCTATGACTAACCTAGTCTTCAAAAAACTACCTTCCTACACATCTAAACTGTAGTTTCAATTATGTTTTGGAAGGTTTCTTCATGACATATCCTAAATATATTACAAATCAACATATATTTTCCATTTATTTTATTACTTTGCTGTCGTCCCTTTTTATCCAACCAATAATATATGAGATGGGACTGGTATTGTTACCCAGAAAATGGAGCAGAAGCTTCAGATGTGTTCATATATTCATATTGTAACCTAATCATGACATTTTCCTAAACCTAACCGGCATAGTGTTTGTGCCTAAACCAAACCCAAAGTAAACCAGTGAAAATGAAACTTAAGAATAAGGATACCAAAAAAACAAAAAAACAAAAACACAAAAAAACGCAAACCGCAGTGTCTTGAAGGTCCAGTCACTACATTTGCATTCATTTTCTTCTCCTCACGTGGACTTTGAGGCTCTTTCAACAGGAAACCTTCACTATTACGTCACTGGTGCAGAAATATGATTCATTCAAACCAAAAATGCTTTCAAAACATGAATGAGAATACAGTTTAGTTGTGTAGGCATGTAAAGTTGTGGAAACAGGATTGCTATGAAATGCAAGTCAATTAAATTTTCAACTGGTAGCTTCCAGTGTGTTTAAAATTTCAACTGAATCTGTCTTCTAAATAACTGAATAATTAACATGAGCTGCTGCTGACCAGACTCTGACATCAGTATGGGTGACAAGTCTATAGAGTGACTAAGGAACTTCCTTGTCGACGGACACAAGTCAAGCTTAATGGAGATCTCTAAGGAGACCCCCCAAGGGTTCAGTTTTATCTCTGGTTTTATTTTCTGTTTTTATAAATAACATTGGAAAGGGCATGCCGATAGCTAAAGTGCATCTCTATGCAGATGACATAGTAGAATATTTAGCTGCCTCTTCTCTGAGCCAGGCTGTTTATGAGCTCCAGGCTGCTTTCCCACAGTCGCATGCCTTATTGCATGATCTAAAGTTGGTTCTCAGTGCTGAGAAAAACAAATTGCTACACATTGCTAGCATTCAGACTTGAGGCGTCGACATAATTGAACAAGTGTCTTCCTACAGGTACTTGAGTATCTGCGTGCATGACAGGTTCTCTCACAGCGCATACTGAGCATGTTTTATTACTGAAAAAATGCCTGTTTTAATGTGAGGAAAACACTGGTACACATTACATTCTTCAGTGTTTTAGATTATGGGAATGCAATCTATATGCATGCTGCTGCTTAGACTCTGTGTCTCAAAGCTCTCTAGATTATACATCATCGTCCAATACACATCACTGTTTATTTTAAAATCTGGTATCTTAGCTTTCATTAAGCCTACGGAGACAGCAGCACTAGCTTGTCTTTATTTCCAAAACAGTGCTGGTTAAACTACCTTCTTATTTGTGTAATTTTCTATCACTTACCAACAGCTGTTATAATTCATACTCATCTAAATGGCTGCTATTCAGGATGTGCTCTGAGCTTGATAAAATGGCCTTCTCTTGTTTTGCTCCCCGGTCCTGAAATAACCTTCAGAACACACTACAGCTTCGAGATTTTGTCTCACAGGAAGCATCAAACAAAACATGTGTAACTGAAGAGTGCAATTGCTACTCCAAAACTGGCTTTCGTGCATCCTAATCCCTGGTTGTTTTATTGCGTTTCTACTTTTGTCCTATGTCATGCTCAATTTTATAATCTTCGTATCTTCACAATGGTGTGCCTTCTTGGCCAGGTCTTTTTCCTGGCATGTTCTCCCTGTGCTGCGTGGTTAAGCTTTGAATGTAAGTATGCATGGTTTGTGTTGGTACTGTGATGAACTGGTGATCTGTTCAGTTGTGAGCGCATCCTCTTGCCTCATGTCAGCTGGGATATGCTCCAGCACCCCAGAAATCCTCCATTGGATAAAAGGAGTGAGGTGGGTGGATGGATGGATGGATGGATGGATGGGCACTACTGGGGGATCAGATGGGATCAGTTTGTGGAAAACAGTGTGGCTATAGGGACTGCCTTGTCAGTTGGTTTGTAAGTCATTCCACTACTCTAGTCAAGGTTACCATGCAATTTTGTACCAGCAGTCATGGATCTCAAAGGACAAATCCTAACCTCTGTGATCCCCTGACTCATCTTAGTTTTTTAGTTAAATGTCTATTACTATTTAAGTACCGAATGAACTATCATGCATATATTGATATTAACGTTCCCTTGATGATACCTTGGTGATCCTGACTTTTATTATTTTTTATTCCTTTCATAAAAGTTCTTTTCATCATGAACATTATCATGCTAATAGTTTAATTTGTGCAATTGCTTGGTTTAATAACTAAATACGTGGGAAAACTCCATCCATTCCCCTTCAGCTTCAGCTCCACTGTTTGTTGGCAACTCATCAGCATATTAGCAATGTCATTGTGAGCATGTTAGCACAGTGACCTTCACCTAACCTCAGCCTGAATGCAGCCTCACTGAAAACAGCTGCAGACTCTTGTTTTTCTTCTTTTTGCATTCAGGCTTTAACCTGTTTACCCTTAAAACATGTGCTGAATAAAAAGCACCATTAGTTGCTTTCATTTAATTGTGAAAATGTAATCAAATGTATTTGCGGGATATAGAAACGCCATATAGTCTGGTTTTCCATGTGCTCTAACTGAGACCTTTCTCTGGGCTTTGTTGTCAGCCTTCAGTCTCCACCTACCTCCAGTCACAGTCAGTGACCCGTTCAGGTGCCCTCATCTTTGCATCTGAACTGACTCTTTGCCACCTGACCGCTCTTGTTTGACCCATTCTCAATTTCATCTGTGCAAGTAATTTATACTCAGTCTGCAAGCACCCAGCGGATCATGGCAAAACAAATGACTTACCACTAGTTCTTGGCAACTTTAGGACTTGTAGGTTGGGTTTGGATGGTAGGTTGATGCATCGTATAGTTTTACACCTCATAAAGTCTTTTCAAATGCCCAGTTCTTTGCCTGTGAGAAAATAAAATGCACATAAAACACAGACACAAGTCATTTAGGTAAATAATTTGTCCGTCTAACCCATTTCATGTATGTATTATTTATTATATGTGAATTAAATAATGACATTGATATTTAAGGCCTGCTGTTGAAGCCAGGGCCACTGCTCCATTGTTCAGAGAGAGAGAGAAAGCAGTGTTTGGAGCCTGCTGTGTGGAAGCATTATCACCAGCTATCTCAGTGCATGGCTGACTCTCCTGATGAAGCTGCCATTGCCTGAGAGCAATGATGCATTTTGCTGGAAAGCAAGCTTTTAGATGATGGCCGCTGTATCAGCGGGCAGCAGATGATAATCTCGCCGAGTCGGCGCTGAAAAGGATAATCAAGTTGCTTATGGCTGTCATGAAAGGGAACAATGCAAGAGGAGAGAATCAGATCCTGTTTAATTATTAATACTCTGGCAGCAGCCTTTTCCATGTGGGCAGCATTAACCTGCTGCTCGGCCGTTCACAGACAGAAAGACACCATAGGAGGTTCTCATGGCCCTAATGTGCTCGGTAAAGTGGCGCTGCTCGGACCGCAGAGAAAAGCCATTTTCATCATCATTGTGACAGGACTCATGTAAATTCTGGCTGGGAGGAATTGCCCCAGACACTTGTAAACTGCCATCTGGCCTGGCTGTCACCGCTACAATGCATAAATAAGAAACTCATTTTGATTTCCTGTTTTCTTTGTTGCCGTCTCTTTGTCGCGTTTTGTTTTTGAAGCTTCTGACATGCCATCTTAGCAAGTCTGCATTTCCATAATAATCACAATATTTACATAACTGAGCTTCGGCGAGATCCATAGTATTTGATTCTGTGAGTACAAAGACTTTTGCTTAACCCCAAAACAGTGATAAAGGAGCAACAAATGCAGGTTTCAATGAATAAAACTAGACGCATGCGGCCACTCGGGAAATTACTTAAAAAACAGTATAACTAGGATTCTACAGTGGTCATACCGCCTTGTGGATGCCCAATCCCGTCAGATCTCGGAAACTAAGCGAGGTAGGGCCTGGTCAGTACCTGGATGGGAGACCGTGAGGGAACACCAGGAAGCCTGGGTGAATGCAGTGTGAGAGTGATGGTTGGTGGTGGTCGGAGGGGCCGATGGGGCAGATTGGCAGCCTGGCTTCCATCAGTCTGCCCCAGGACAGCTGTGGCTACATACGTAGCTTACCACCATCGAGTATGGAGTGAATGAATAATGCAATGTAAAGTG
>OMNN01052925.1:0-12974 GCA_900302755.1 Chromis chromis
CATTTAACAAACAAGTCTTAGTAAAATTATACAAACAATACTTCCTTTTCTATTAAATGTCATTAAATGTATCAGATTTTAGAAATACGCTTACATTATGAAACTTTAACCATTTAATTTACTTATTAAAAGGATATTTATTTTTGATACATTTAGAATTGTATTTTGTCTTTTTATGTTCATTTTTTTTCTTTAAAAGATGGAAATTTTAGGTTTATATTATGTTCAGTGTTTGATACACATTAGGCATGTAGATTTACATTCTGTTTTTATAATTTTATTAAGAGTTTTTGTATTTCAAAAGTGTGAATAAGTAAAATAAGTAAAATGAGTCTGCAAAATTACACATTTATTACCTTTTTTCACAGTGACTTTCACTTACTGCATGTAAGTCTGTAAAGTTCCTGTTCTCCTAGTTGTGGCAGTAAGCTAATTAAATTAGCAAGCTAAAGAAATTGGCCTAAAGCAAATAAAATTTTAGTCACAAACTCTCAGCATAAAATGAGCATTGTGACGATAAATCTAACTCATGATACACTGATGCATTATAGTTCGGACCTTATTGCTCATTTGTAAAGCTATAAAACATATAAAACTAAGTTAATGATAAACAGACCATTAATTAAAGGGATAGAAACATCAGAGTGCAGAGGTTTTGCCCCATTTAACCTTGTGTCCATCAGACTTTGCCCACAGTGACAGAAATGTACTGACAAACCTGCGGTCAGTGACTGACGCCTGGAGAAATTGAACCAGCTTTTCTGGGTCGGTGGTGTTGGCCCAAGGAGAGGGCATCATCTGGCCTGGCCACAGGAAGGGCACCTCCAGGGCCATGGGGTGGTGGTAGAAGACCAGCACCTGGTACTCTTTCTCCCACAAATACTGCAGAGTCACCTGAGTGCAGAGGGAGGATGATCAGGAGGTTATGAAGGGAGGAACTGAGGAAATCATCATAAAAGAGCTCCTGCAGTGCTGAGTGACAGAAAACAATTTAAACAGGCAGCGGAGACATAAACAATATGTACCTGCCAGATTACTTTATAAGCTTTGTACTTATTGAACTGAAGCAAATGAAAATAAGTGGATGTAAGAGCCTGATGCAATACATCGCACTTACTCGTAAGCAGCTTTGTTCAATAACACTCACTTCTGACTGATTATAGAAACCGTCAGATATGTTATCTCAAATTTCAGGCAGTTTTCTCTCATTATGTCTAATCACAATGTGTTGCTAATCGAAAGAACTAAAGAAAACAACATTTAGATTTGTATTTTTAAGCTATTACAAACTTTTTTATGGTAAAAAAAACAAACACATTTTTGCAAAGACTGAAGACTCCCTGCCTTTGTTGCAGTTTACAATATGGGCACGAGCAGCACATGTTTCTATGGTTACATCTCTGCTGAAAAAAAAAATTTGGTGGAAGACTATAGCTAACAAAAAAAAAAGATAGATGGTGTACAGGGAGGTTAGAGTGGCAGTAAAAATAAACCTTTTCATCGCAACACCAATGCTGTTTTATTCTTCCTCGTGAGCTGATTTACTTTGGAGGACGACCTTACACCTGTACATTACATCTTGAAATAGACCAAACAACAGCAGGAGAAGAGTGCCGGAGTGCAATACGTTTGGACAGGAGAGCAACTGGAAGATACAGAGATGACAGGGGAGCAGTAATGTAGAAGAACTCATGGGCACATTATTGTAGCAAAAGTGAGAAAACGGGGATGTAATAGCAGTCGTACGTTCTCCCCGAAATGAAACACCAGCCCAGATGCCCCTACAGGCGCAGAGAAGTTTATTATTTTCATCATTTCCTCACTTAATTGTCACTCAGCCGCAGCACCTGTCACAAAACTATTATCTGAGATTGGTGACACTGCAGTGGGAGTTGTTGGAGATTTGATTAATTTTATGGCTGACTCCTTCCAGATTCTGCAGATGCAAGAGGAGGGAAGGGTGAGTGTTGGAGCAAAGCACGGATGGTGAAATAAACAGGCAGAGGAAGGCGGCAAAGAGCGAAATCTGACTTTTTTCCTTGTCATCTATGCAAAAGGTCATGTTCGAAGTGTTAAAAATGAATTATGATTAAGGATGTGATAACCATCATTCTGCATCTCAAGTGATCAAAACACAGAATCACTGTTGTGCAGGGCTGAGAAAACAATAATTATCAAAAGCACTTTGAACGCATACAAAAAATAAAAAAAAAAAATGCGTGCCTTAAATGTGTCCCTTTTTCAATCAAGAGTTGTTATCAGGTGAAAGTAGCACCTTCTGGGCCAAGTAATTGCTTCTAATGATACTCCCTGTTAAAAGTTAAGTGTATTTGTACCTCCTGAGCGAAAACAACCGGGCAGAGTTTGTCCCCGAACACCTCTTTTAACATGGCCACCAGTTTTTCGTGGTGCAGGTTCTGCACGCCGTAGAAGTGGTTGAAGTCCAGGAACACGACCTCTCTGGCGTGAGCTGACAGGAAACTGCTGATCTGCTCTAGACCTTCTCTGACCTACAACACAAAAATACAAACAATACCTGTATTAATCATTTCTTTAATGACATAATGATATGAAATCTAGACACACAAACAACTGTGAACTGTGTACTTAAAGTCTCTGAAGGACTTTGTATAATCAAGCTCCCAGTCTACAAAAACACGCTGTCACATACACACAAAACATCACTTAGCAACCACAAGCACTGCCGAATGTTCATCACATCAAAAACCATTAAAAAACTCTCTGCTGACCGTGGCACTGAAGAGCCCGTGGGCGAAGAACAACTCATTGTCAGGGTCACGGGGCTTAGTGGAGATGCGCAGGTCAAAGAAGCGGATCCCGGCCTCCAGTTGGCTGGTGAAGTTCATCGTTTGTGTAGCCAGCCACTTCCTCATTAGCTTCTTGGCAACCGTGCCAAAAACAGACACGAAGTTTTGCACCGTCTCTGGCTGCTCGGGGCCCACTGGAGACGCCTCATCGATGTAGAAGCTGAAGGAATCGTGGGAACCTGAAGAGGACAAAAACATGAGTCTGCATGCAGCTATTGACTGCCGCGTGTTTTGTTTCTGGCGAGAAACGACTGTAAGAGTGGGGTCAGCGCTTGAAAACAGCCCGGTGCCATGGCAACAGCATCAACTATCTGTGTAACAGCATCCCATGGTCGGAAATCATGAACTCTGACAACTTGAAAAGAAGCGAGCCGGCACACACTCACATACTCCATTATATTTCTCAGGCAGAACAGACGACTCGGGGAAAAACATTGCTGTGCTTATTATTCTATATTTTCCTTATATACAATGTATTTATAACTGCAACATCCTCAGGTACAGAATGCCTGTACTTTGTGGTACAGCATAGAGCCCAGGTGATACTGGATTTATGCAGCCAATTATTAGAAAGTAAAACATACAGCAGTTTACATTCTTTATACAGTACATATACATGAATATACTATGATAGAGATGGTAATGTAAAGGGAAAATAATGGGGTCATTTTTTATTATTACACTGACAGCTATGTGTTCCACAAACTAGTGAGCAACTTACTGTGAAGACACTGTTTGACTCCACACCACCATCTGCTCAGCTGTGACACCTACTCTGCTGCATGTGCTGCAAACAGTGCTAACAGAAGTGTAAATAACGAAGTCTGAACTGCCACTTCTTCATTGCCCCAAGCATCTTTTTCTCCATTATAATCTGTAAAAATAATTTTTATATCAGCATATATTTGGCAACACAGACCCCATTACAGATGTATCTGTGATAGGCCAAGTATCTTCAAATAACATCAGCTGACTGATAAGTCATTCAGGCTCTAGTACCGTATGATTCACCCTACAGTATGTTAGCCTATAGTCTCAATTTCAGGCTGAAGGTTCATTTTTGCTTGACTAGAAAATTCCGACCAAAAAGGTTCTTCCAGGCTGATGTATCCAAAGTTTGTGGCCTTCATCAAGTGTCGCAGTTGTCATGGAGATGTTTTAGTATTGTGTTGAGAATTGGACATGTGTAAGTCAAGGTGTGTGATTGTCCTCTTTCACAATTTAATTCTCTCTATTTCAGTGTTATCATTGACTCAATTGTAGGAACTGTATGTAACTGTAAGTGTCTTATTATAACTTACATAACTTATTATGGCTGCAACTGGCTGGTATTTTTTATCATTAGTTGATTTCCCCACTGTTTTCTAATCATTTGGTCATCACTGAAATGAATGTGAATGCCAGTTTTCTAAAGCAGGTGATGCCTCCGTAAATATCCCTTCCCAATGTGCTAAATTAGTCCAGTCCTCAAAGACTCAATTTGCAATTTCAGACCCTTGGAGATTTTCTAATTCCCTGGGGAACGCTCACTACTACTTTTCACAGCTTCTTCACACTTCTATCTACTCTATTCTCATGGATAGACTATTATAATAAAGATGGTAGGATAACTCTTTTCCTTATTTATCCACAGACACGTGACAAGTTAAAGGAAAAAGCTGAACCCTTGACCCCTGCAGTGAGGAGATCTGGAGGCTCTGTGGGGGAAATTAATGACAAAGAAAAAGAAAAAAAAAGTTGACTCAACAGATTTCCAACCTGGATAAAAACGATTTCTTGATGTAGATAAAGGATTTCTAGCTTTAAACTTATACTGTAATTGGAAGGACCTCTTACAGGGAAGGTGGCTGAGTTGCTTCTCAAATTCAGATGCACTTACTAACAAGCGGATGTGCCGTTTAAATTGCTCGCACACAGCTGCGGTGCTCAGCGTTTTCTCTAAATGATCAAAATTCATACATCTTCTTCTTCTTCTGTCAGAAGTGGCTCCGATGATGAGTAGCTGGAAAGACACTGTCTGTACATCTGTTTTTTGTTTTTAGCGCCTTGAGCACCACAATTATTGTTTTGGAGTTGCAGCAAGAAGCTCAGACGCAGATATTTTAAATCTCCAGCAGATAAAACAAACTACACGACTGGATACACACAGCTAATATGTGAAAAACTAATATATTTGATGTGAACATTTAAACAAAGTTCCCTCTAGTTTATTCTGAGGCCAGTTTAACATGTATTTCAATTATTGTATTCAGATTAAAGTAAAAAAAATACCAGAGGATGAAAAGCTTGTTGGTATATTGATGCATTCCTTGATAGCACTGAAACATTTCTTTGAAACCGATCCAAGGTGAACGCTTTTAGTCAGATCTGAAGGTTGTGTGTCCTTTACAGGCCTGCTTGAGAGTAAAGAAAGAGCGTGTGCACATTATGCAGATCAGCTCGTCCTGCTCTTGTCGCTGCAGTCACAGCATTCCCTTATGTTTCAGACAGACAAGCCCCCACCCACCTTAAACTATGACCAACACACTGACACAGAGCCCGGATTGACCTTCAGCTGTCTATACACCAGCACCAGGCCTGAACCGTCAGCACAGAGCAGAGACCATGAGCAGGGCAGACTGCTGAATCCTGGGGCAGGGCAGCAAACAGCATCACTCCTGGCTGAGCCTCACCAGTGGGGTCACAGCGTAACAGACCACGACCTTAACCGGTCACAACAGCTGCCTCTGCAGAAAATGTTTTATTTTAGGCTCTGATGGCTGTGCAACATAATTACCGCAAAATTATTTTCATTATCGACTAGTCTAGTAATCTTGTTTATGAAGTGATTAATCACTCAGTGTGGATAATATTACAAAATGCTGAATTGTAATCTCCTAAAGCCCAAGAGGATATCTTCAGTTTGCTTCATTATTCACTGACTAATGATCTAAAATCCAAAGAAATTCAATTTATTATCACATAAGACAAAGAAAGTGAGCAACTCTCCACATATTAGATGTTGGATTGAGGGAATGTCGAGCTTCTTTGCCTGCAAAATGATAATTTAATTACTGAAATAGTTGTTTAAATAGTTTCAGCTCCACAACCAAAATGCATCTCTATATATAACCAAGCTGCATAACTCACTTTGATCTTCTGGAGAGATTTATTGTTGTGCAATGTTCGGGAAAGGAAGTGCAGCTGATAGGAATTCAATCCAACAGTCTCTGGGGATGAAGCAACAAACTATATCTTTATTTAATGAAAGTAGAACACCTAAGGCAAACTAATACATTTTGTTTTTGGTTTGCTAACAAGCATTTCCTCGAATATATAAGAAAGCTTGTGGTTGATGCTCTACTGCAGAGAGACACAATCTCACAGGGAAAAAGAACTGAGACAATATCAACAAATATTGTGCCAAGTGTTCAGAACATCTGTAAAAAGAGAAAGCTGTGCAGAGATGTGGGAACTGCAGCACAGTCAAGCTTTTGTGGCTGAGTTCTGAACATGATTAATTATTGTTTATATTAGGAAATAATTTGCTCCACCTTAATGGCGCGCCATGTCTCAAGGGCAGCACGTTCATTCGGAGATGTGAGGAAACATTTTAATTTCTGAAACTGTGCCGACAACACATTTTTGATTGCACCTCGGAATTGAGTCATTTTCTTTTCTCATCTACGGGAACTAAAACTCCACTTTCATCAGAATTAGAAAAACTGTGTTATTTAAATAGTGAATATGGATATTGTGCCAGTTTGTATGTAATCAAACTGTAAACACGGTTACCAGAGAGCTTACTGAAGGGAATCTATCATATTCTCTCTTCATCAACAACACCTCATTATTTAGATAAGACATTCACAGTGAATGTGATCATCAACTTACTGTGAATGATATCCAAACTATCACCCTCAAGCTGTTTGATGGCTTTAGCTTTGATTGAAACGAAGCGCCGAAAGTAACAGAGCACCCAAAATAATACAAATGGATAGCAGCTTTGCCTCACTGGTAACCTCGAAGAGCACCAGCTGAACAGTGCGACACTTTCTTCTGCTCAGATCGTGAAGTTTGAGAACTTTTTTCACCCTGACAATAGCTACATAATCACATGTGAAAGTAGAAAGAGAATGAGCCAGAGTACAAAAGAGAGAAACAAGCTGAGACACAGTGATCCACTTATTGATGATGATGACGGAGGTGGTGAGTGATGACTGTTACATCACAGAATTGATCTGTGTTAACTGAGTCACAGTCAGTGAATGAAAGCAAACCCATTCAAAAAGGACCACTGGCAGCTTATGCCCTTTTTCATGACAAAACATTACGGCTCACCATGGAGTCTCTCTGGATCTATTTCAGGATGCTGAGGAGAGGAAGAGGTGAGGAAGAGGAGAGGAGAGGAGAGGAGAGGAGAGGAGAGGAAATGTAAAGTGACAGTATGGAGACCAGCTAAATGTTACTAAAAGACAGATAGGACTTTAAGTGCTCTCACCTCCACCTGTATGAATCTCTCTGTATGATTTCATAGCAATTCTGCAAGGGATGCTCTTTCCATCAGATTTCTGCAGCCATCTATTCTCCGCAACTCAGTTCAATTCACTCTAATCTCACTCTGCCTCCCGCCTCGCCACTCTCTTCCATCTTGTTTGAGCGGCAGTGCACACGAAGTACATACACTTCCGATGAGGCTGAATTATTTGACTATTTGAATCGAGATAAATGTCCTTGTGCTGGAAACTCAATTAACTGCCAGTGGCGAGGTGAACAGAGCTCACAGAGAATCCATACTGAGCCATTTCTGTTGGTTTCTGAGAATTTGATTTTCTTTAGCAACTTAAAAAACTGAAAAGTCAAACGCTGGTATTCTTTGTAAAACCATTCTTAAAACAGAATCAAACACTTTGTTCAAAGTTATAAGGCCTGTAACAGTAAAAGCAGATTGCTATTGGAGCAATTTTAAAGTCATTGTCTAAACTCAGGAGCTGCAAATAGGCAGGATGTGCACCTGGTCAAACACAATGGCATTGGCTAAACTAAATTTGAGCTAAACTGAGATTAAGGAGGGCTGTAACTCATGGCTGCTTATCCATAAAAGAAACGAGCCGCACCACTCCCACCTCTTTACCATCCATTTCCTTCATTTCTCTCGGGTGGATCTTCTCTCTCTCTCTTTCTCTCTCTCAAAACTATTTTCTCCTCCTTTGTTTGTTTTTACATCCTCTGGCTTTCAATGGCTTTTAGTTGGTTGATTTCCCTGCCCTCAGTGCAGTGTTTATCCTGGCATCCGATACCATTCATCCTCCTTGTTCAAAGCCTTTAGTGGCAGCAGAGTGATCCAGTTGAAGGACTGATGGTCAGATTTAAAGCTTTAAGTCCTGAGCCGCCTTTTTCCTCCATCCAGAGGGAACCGAGAAAAGACTGAAGACGCCTCCTCTGCCATGGATTTGTTTTTATTGCCTGCAAGGCTATTTCAGCTTAATACAATTTCCTTCACCCTTTCCCCTTGGCCAAAGATATGCTATTCATTTCTTACCTAAAACCTTAAGCTGTTACATTTAGCCATTCAAGGGCTCCGAATGGCTCCCCTGAGCCCTCTTCAAATATGATACTTGGGTATTATGATGTGGGAATTGTATCACTGAGGTACAGTTACTTATCCCATCCAATAGTTTGCCTGTTCTGAATAAGTCAAACAGATTTTTCCCTGATAGAAAACTATATAATCCATCCATCCATTATCTGTACACCACTTAATCCTCTGTAGGGTCGTGGGGGATACCATGCACAGGTCAACTATATAATCTAATAGTGAAATAAATACTGCATATTGGGAATAATTCCTAAAAATGTTGGCATGTGCTGACTGTATCTTAGCCAAATCATCACAGTTAATATCAGTACAATATTCTCACCAAAATATGAAATTAGCACAAGACTGCAGCAACCTCATTTGTAGCCATTTTTAAAACATATGCACAGAGGTTTCAGAAACTAGTTTTAAAACAGTATTGATCAATGTTAAAATGGAACAAACCACTTTGTGTAAGAGGTAAGCATATAAATATAATAAACACATTTATAAGGGAATCAATTTGCCACTCCTGTAAATCTGGCTGCTGGTTTATTCACTCACCAAAATCACTACATCTAAATATCTTTTTAGCATACTCATATGTGGCAAATATTGTTACATCTACATTTACTGTGCACATCTGTAAGACTCAGATACATGCCAGTGAGTAAATACTCCGTCTACCATCATACTCAAAATGCCGAAAATCCAATTTAATTACTAGAATATAATCACTACCGATTTAATTATGGTAGTGAAATTGTGATGGCTCTCTACTTTCCCCCCCTACTGAAGCTTGTTTCATGGTGATAGAAAGAGAAACAGATTCACAGTATCTTTGGCAGCACACCTTTGCATATCATCTCTGTCAGGCGAATGTGCAGCCAGACAGTCTGCAGAACTCACCGACCAGATCTAACAATAGACACAGGAAAACAGTCCGCCATGTCCCCCACTGATCAGCCCTCAATCCCTTCACTGACCCCCATCTTTCATCTACTAGAACCTCTTCCTTGCCACTCCTGCTCGTTCTTTCACCTGTCTGAACCGTGGAGTCAATAGGTCGGCACAAAGTGAGGCCAAAATGGCACGTGTGGCCAATGCAGAAAGCCGAGTCATGTCTGAATGCTATCAAACATGGTGGTTTGAAGAGGACTAGTAGGATTACACTCAAGAAAATATGTATAATTTTTTAAAATAATAAATGATAAAGCCTTGACGCTGGTGCACTGTGTCATTAGTCACAGCACGATAATAAAGCTCCATAATGGTAATTGTTCTAAATAAACAATCCACAGGTCAGTAGTTATGTTCTGTGCTGCCCTCAGATTAAAAACAAACAATCAAAGCCTGATTGGACTCAATCACCTCTTGTCTCAAATTTATTGTAATATATGGTTCTAGAAAAACCCATTCTTTCACAGCTCTGCTCCTTTTCTTGGACACATTTTAGTCAGGTTTCACAGCAGTATTGAGTCAGCCATCCTCCGGGTGACAAATGATTCACTGGTGTCTTTGGATCCTGAAAATCATGCAATTTTAATTCAATTGGACTTTTGACAGAATTGATTGTTCCTTTCTCTCTGATTGTCTCAGTCATGTTGTTCAGGCTTCAGGCTTTGCAGGTATTTCCAACAAGACTAAGCAGTTAAGGAAAAGACTGATGACATCTGGTTTCCTCTACATCTATCTCCCTGTAGCGTACCACAGGGTTTTATTTTAGAGCCCATTTTATTCTCTAGATATTTCTGAGAAAATACAGATGTACATCTCACTGATATCTGCTGATGTTTTAAAACTCCTCTTCACTGTGTAGAGAATTTCAAATGGCTACAAAACTTTCATTGGCTCTATCTTAGCTGGTTTCTCTTGATAAACTAAACACTTTCTCTCGTTTAAAGAGAAACGCCTAACCTATTGGATATTGTAAGTCACTTACTGTTTAGACAGTCAGTCAGAATAATGTGACAGCAAAGTTCCTCATGAAGAGAGACCTCCCATAATTGGCTGCTAATTCAGTAAAACAAATGCTAAGATGCTTTTCCTTGTTTTTAAAGCCCTGCATTGAGGCACCAGTCTACCGACTCCAGACTCAGATCTTTATACCAACATATTCAATCCATTCTACACTCCCAGTAGTAATCCAAGAGCAACGGAGCATTTCAAATCGCTGAGTGACAGCTCTTCCCTCGCTATCGAGTATTTTTCCTCACGCTTTCCAGTAACACATGCATGCATTACGCTTTGTTTAGGTTCCTCACCATTACTGTCGCCACCTCAGTCTCAGTGATGGACTGAGGTGATTATCATTTGGTCTATTAACCTCTTAACCTTTGAGTCGGTCATTTGAAAATTAATCTTCCTTTCCTATGCTGGCTGCACAAACAATCAAAGGAGAGAAGGAAAAAAAAACATAACAAATGTACCGGCTAACCGTTTAATCATTTAGTAGTTTCTGACAGAAGTGAAAATCCACAATCAGCATCTTGTGTAGCATAGATGTAGCTTATACACTAGTGTTGTGTCAAGACTGGCAGGTAGATCTAAGTCAAAGGTAACAGCAACAGCACATATCGCAAGAAAATACAATCTGTCTACAGCAGCTCTTTTGTCTGTCAAACACATGCGCTGCTTTGAGAATCTAAAATGTGTTACAGTCGTATACAGTATTTTCCAAGTCATTTGGCTGCATTAGCTCACCAGTTACTTGAAGTGTGACAAACAGATGCCATTAAATCATTTAAAACCCAGATACTGATTAGATATCTCTGTCAACACAATACCTTAAAAGAAATAATACAGGAGGTTGTGTATACTAACGAATACTATACAGCTGGAAATACAGACAGTGGAGGGCAACAGCAGACTACTATGGCGCCACATTACCTCACAAAGCAGAGTAATACTTTGGCCTGGATCACTCAGGCTGTATGTGGCTGGTGAATTATTTTCTCAGAAATATATAGCATCCTTAAGTTAGAGGTAGTAGCACTTGTATAGTGGAGGATCATACAACAGCACTTTCCAGCAACGCACTGAAAACTTGTGGAGAAGATGAGACTGTTGTCTCTTTTGTTGCTCGTCTGTCTCAGTTTTATTCCTGTTTAAACAAAGGCCCACAGTGCTGCATTCTAAGATGAGACAAAAGAATGTGATACGATGCACACTTTTTGAAATAAATCAGACATGCACCCCAATAAGAGCACATGCTTGCTGCTAAAAATAAGCTCTGATAAAATCCAGCGGATTCTGGGATTTATCTCGGGCAAACATGACGCCAAATGTGTGCACACAAACACAAGGAAAGATTTGGTGGATGTTTGCAGAATCTGTATCTGAGGGGAGGATTGGAGCAGCTGAGCCCCAGGAACCAATAAGGAATAATGATGGGTAATTAAATGGGACAGAACATGTTCCCATGCTGCCTTGGCGTGGATGAAGTGAGGTTTTAACACAGCAAATGCCATGTGATTCAGCAAAAATATAATCATGAGGTAATGCATAGCATGCTATTTCTGTCTTCAGGTGGTATTTGATTAAATCTATGCGTAAAGAGTTGTGAATAACCTCTGCCACTAAGTACTTGCACATGCCAGCCCTTAACACAGCAGGTATTAGTAGTTCAACAAGAAAGAGAAATGGAGAGGGGAGGAGTGAGACTCACAAAGAATCAGAAATTCAAAAGAATGAAGAATGAGAGCACCTTGTGATGGTGTGATGATAACCAGGCAGCAGATATGGAATTAACTGGCTGCTATTAAGCCATTCCAATCAGTCAGATCAGTGCTGGGCTTTACAACCAGCGTTTCCAATTTGAATGGAGTTAAAAGGGACCTGCGGTGATTGGCTAAAGGTGCAACAGCTCATTTTCTATGGGGAGCTCTGTGATGATCTGAGTGCGCAGACTGAACCATCCCACTCGTCCTCTCCCTGTGGCCACCACCCCAGTGCGCCTCAAGTCATGCACAAACACAGAGCAGCGTGGTTCATACTATTCTGAATCTGCAGAGTGGCTCTCCACTGCCATTTGTTCCCCGCTGATATTCTCATCGTGCGGGGAAGTCGTCAATCAATCTGTCTTTAACCTTCAAGAACGCGATCGGGCTGGACTGGCCAGAATAAATGGCACTTCTCGCATTGCGCAACAGGTTAGGCTTTGTTTTAACGAGGTGCGGTGTAAGTAAAGGCTATTTTTTAAGGTTGCGGACTGAATGCAAAGTAAAACATCAAAAGTTTGCAAAGCAGTAAAATGTCTACACTGTTAAAAGTCACAGGAAAATGCGTGCGTTTTCCTCATCCATTAGAATAGCTGCATGCTGCGCGCAAACGAGATATGAAACACCTTACCAGGGATCGCCAGGTTGGTGAGCGGGATGGTGTGCATGCTCTGCGGTAAACTTGCCATCCAGTCGGCGAAGCGCATGTCGCTCCTCCCGTGAGACGAAGCCATGCTGCCGGCCACCTTGCACACAACGCTCCGTTCTCCCGGACCGGTGCCTGCGCCAACCTGGAGTGCGCTCTGTCCCCCCCCCCCCCCCCCCCCCCCACCCCCCCCCACACCCACCCCCCCCCCCCCCCCACACCGG
>OMNN01052925.1:12994-32091 GCA_900302755.1 Chromis chromis
CTGTCCCCCCCCCCCTTTTCTCTCCACGCACACAGACAGACACAATCACGCACACACACTCTCTCTCGCCCTGCCTCACTTTCTCTCTCTCTCTCTCTCTCTCACACACCGAGGGTCCACACCCCCCTGGAGCTGCACACATCGGCGGGTAGCACAATTATGAAAATGCGGTTGGACGGATCCAAATATGGCAACATTCGGTGGTCAGACGCGCAGCCTCGGAACAATGACACTGCACATGTTTCAATTATACAGTAACCTTTTTGGAATAATAGCGACATATAGCAGCACGAACAATTCCAGCTGTCAGTGTTGAACACAGAACGAGGCTAGACTACACCAAACCACGCTTTTTTCTCATAAGGCGCCCAGAACACCCACCACTTGATGGCTGCGCGTTAAACATTAAAAAAAAAAAGCTAGTTTGGAACAATGGGAGTAGTCTACTGTACATCAAAGGTCTACCAGGCTGATGCCATTATAAAAGTTGTGCCTTTATGGCTGATTTTTGTGCATTTCAGTCATTTCATGGGGCTGGAGATGTGAATGGGTTCATTTTATTGTATTTCTATACAGATATTAGGATAAAAGAAGGCAAAGAGAGAATAAAATCTAATTCCCAGTAGACTCGGCAGCCTGATGTCTGAGGTCATGCACTTGAATGGCTGAGAGCCTTATGGATGTGATTCATTCCAGCTGTAATTAATACGTCAGTGACAAAGAATAACTGCCATATTCAGTGAGGTGATAATCAACTGGCTGGCCACCTTCATATGACTCATTCTCAAAATAGGTCACAAATGGTATAAAGATGGAGAACATACAAAAAGACAGCAGACTACCCATGCTCTGCCATGATTTGTTAATGTCCTTTTCTCATTTGGTCATGTTTCAAAGAACTGATTATATTAAACCACAGTGGACACACAAAATCAATACCGACATAACCGCCCCCCCATAACTAGAATACACTCAAGCGAGATGCAGACCCACGCTGGATGCCTTCCTAAACATGGCAGGTAGCCATGTGACCTTGACCTTTGGACCCCAAAATTAATGGGTGACCAGGTTAGGTCAAGATGAACATCTGTGCAGAGTTTGATTATCCTATCTTAATTTGTGCTCAAGTTATCGTGCTGACATAGCCACCCACATACATACATACAGACAGACAGACAGACAGACGGACGGCAGTGACCGCCCTACCCACGGCCCGACTTCGTCGGCGTGGGTAATTAGAAATCACTTTCACTGCTGTGTCCTCAAATACATCTATAGGACTGTGAAACTATATGCTCTGTGCAAATATAGACTGGATACCATCGCTAATTATCTTTGTTTCAAGTTGAATGCAGTGTCCACACATTATCAGCAGTGCAAAACAAAGGAACCATTCTTCCACTCTGGAGGAAAAGGGTTAATGGTTCCTTTGTTTTTGCACTGCTGATAATGTGTGGACACTGCATTCACACGCATTATCAGCAGTGCAAAACAAAGGAACCATTAACAATCTGGAGGGAAAGGGTTAATTAGACTTTAAACTGAAGCTAAAAAAATGCAGAGGATTATATGAGTTATCCTAACATATAAGTCTGGCCAGTTTCTTAAAGCCCTCGTGTACAATTGGCTATTTTCCTAGCATTTGTTTTCAAGTAGATTGCCATATATCTCAGCATCCAAATTGTCACCATGCACACTCATGCTGTTCAGTTTTTGTCATTTCTAAAAACTAAAAAAATAAGCTCATGCACGTCTAATGTTCAAACACTCGTGCCCTGGTCATATTCCTGAAATTCCCTCCCCACTGCACTCAAATACCAGTATGAGAAATAGGTTACTAAATGTAGGCTTATAGGGTACAACTCTGCTTTGACTCATAAAGGGATGTGCTGGATTAACATTATTAGCCGGTGGCAACAACCCCTGTCACTTTCTTCCATTTTTCTGCTTGATGATGCAGCCCAGTTAATCTCCCTGAACCCGAAAGCCCCCAGGCTGAATCCTGCAGTTATATAACAGCCCTCAGGTAATGGCAGCGCCTCTCTACTCGAGTGGAGAAATCACATCAAGAATGTCAATCTGAACCCACCATCCGTATATAAAAAGCTCTAACCTGTAGCGTGCCACAAACTATTACTCTCAATTTGCTTTCAATCATTTGGCGATTTGATGAACTGAATAATTTAAATACACATCCCTGCTACTGTATGATTTAGGTTTCTTACTATCCAGAAATCATAACATTTACACAAAAGAAACAATAACATCCCACTTGTTTCATTCTGCACACCAGGTTGTATTTTATTGTATGTACAAATGCAGAAGAACAGCAAACGTCTCAGTTAGAAAACTGTTAAGGCTTGATGTTTCCTGACTAACCTGACGCCAAATCTAAAATATAGGAGGTTCGGAGAATAAGAGACGGGTTGACCTTTTGGCAGAAGTGATTATTACAAACATATCTCAGTCAGATTCACATTACTACATCTTCCTTGTTTTCCAAAAGAAGAATTAAATTATATCTTACAATGGATGCATAATGTAAAGAACTTTTTTTGTTATTTGGTGCAGCACAAGTTTAAACACATACATCGTTCCTTCAGTGATGAATGTTGAAATCAGTTGACCTACAGTACACTTGTGTCCTATATTCATTACATTTAGGTTGTATCTTATTACAGTAAGTTGCTAATCTTACAATAAATCTGATTCAGGAGAGCTATTCTACCATTTCTGTTCAAAATACAAGTAAAGTTGCATTTTTCTCGGAAGACGTATAAAGAATTAATGTCATTTTCAAACTGATTATTTGGTAATTGCACACAAATATAGGTAAAAATTAATAACTTAATGGTGCAGTAGGCAGCAATGTAATGTTTCCTAATTATTTGTCAGACCAGACCACAAAAAGAACTACACATTGGCTCCCATGAATCCCATTCAGTTAATATTACGGAGTACTAAATCCCTCTGATATTTGCATACTGATTACCAGGGAACTGAGGCGTTTGTGTTTTGTAAGCTTATTTGACCCATCACAGCCTGCTAAATCACCAGCTGTTTATCACTGAGAAATGAAGCGACACAAACCAAAAAAAACAACAAAAAAACACACATCTCAGAGTCACTGGAAGCTCCTCTAAATCTGCTGCATGGGCCTCAGGTTGGGAGACACCTAGAAGACACCAGATGGGATACAAGGAGAAGAGAAAAGTATGATGGTTATCATATTTGAAGGTAAAAAAACATTTATTTCAGTGCCGGTAGCCAAACTGTTACATTACTCACCTCGAAAGCTGTGCCAGTGCATGCCTTGATATCCTCAGGAGTAAGCCCCTCCCAAATTTCTATCAGTGTCAGGCCTTTTGTCTTATCCACATCAAACACAGCCTGGTGGAAAGAAAGAGGACAGAAACGAGGGAGGGGATGTAGGCAGAGAGGGAAAGAGATGTTTAGAGGGAGAGAGATGGGGGTGGGCGATGAGACACAGAGACAAAATGGTGAGAATGAGTATTTCTGTATTAGACAAGTTTAAAGCCCTGTGGTGTGTGGTCACTGGGGTCACAGATAAGAATGTGGGGGCTTTAGATATGAAAGCAACCAAAAAGAGACAACAAAACATCATCGCCACAAGCAGGGGGCCAGAGCACCACTTCAATGTCATCCATACACAAGATGACAAACTAGCTGCAATTATTGGTGACACATCCAGGAAAGGCCTCAGAGTGGTCCTCAACTTTCTGAGGCTGCACGACTAACAAAGTAGGGAGCAATTATATTTGAATTTTTGCACTGTTTTTAACTGTTAAAACATAAGAGACAGTCAATGTAATTAAGAATAAAGGATCAGAAGTGTGAAAGTTCACCTTTAATACAGAATAATTCAAGCTGAAGGTCAGTACGAAAGGTCCTGACCCAAAAACTGTGCTGATGTAGCACAAGGCAAGCAAAGTGAGACAGTGCTAAAAAGAAAGAAATTGCCGTCTTGTAAAAATGATTCCCCTTAAAATAAATGTAAATTCCTCTAACCTTTAAAAAGACTGTTTAATTTGAGATTTAAAAAAAGCTCCAATTTATTTTACCCTAAACTAAAACATTAAATCATTATATGCTGTGCTGCAACAAGTGACACACTTAACATTAACTACTATTGATCATTTATCTCTTGTCATAGTTAAAATAGCATTGGGACTTTTTGTGGTTATTTTGGCAATCTCTTTACCTGTGATCACACTTTTCAAGAGCCACGGAACTGTACATGTGCACTGTGAGGAGTTGTGAATATACACAAATGCACAAAAAAAAGATAAATCTGATTTATCAGACCAGCTTATGCATTTTGCTGCACATTCGTAAATAAAGTAACTAGAGGATTTCAGCATCTCTGACTGTACACTACTATACATATTCTACAGCATATGGCCGGAGACATCAGCCCTGGAAAGAAGGACTCAACATTCTTGTAATTAACAATGCAGAATGTTTCCAAACGTGTCACTTACACTGAAGGACAAAGTAAAACAAAATCTGAAAGTTTATCTGAAGAAAAACTAAATAATGTTCCGTCTTCTCAAAAGCAGCAACAAAAAAGAAAATCAATATGACACACTATGCTTATAGAGTCTCTTCAGGCAACAGACCTGTTATTACCTCTTTGATCCTTCTTTTATGAGCCAAAGTAATTCTGTTCATTCTATTAGCAATTTCTGTGTTTACAACATCAGATTAATATGGTTTGTTCAGTCCAAAGTGTCATCTTGTCTCAAAAACACTTTGGTTTTGGCTTGGAGTTTCTGCTTGCTTGGATCCTTTTACATTTAGTGGTAATTATCCTCAATACTGTAATTTTCTGGTGATGGTCTTTTTCTGCTTTGCCTACTTGAAGATTGGGATAATTTTCAGCACAAACATGACCCAGGTCTCCGTCTCTACACCACAACATAGAGACAGGGCAGAAAAGAAACCTTTTTACTTGTTCATTTTTACATTTTAACTAATTTTAGAATGTTTATCTAAATTTATTGTTTTTCTTGAGTACTGTTTTCATGATATATCGGAAGTTACATAAGTCCACAAAGAAGCAGAACCTTTAGAACCATTTTATTAGAATCAATTAGTTCAAAAGTAAGAAGTTCCAGTTCAGTACACTTAGCCAGACTGACTTCAATGATTCTGAGGTGTTTACTGCAAATTATTATTTTTATTTATTAATAATATAACAGGATAATTTCCAAGATTTGGGTTGCCAAGGACACCTGCCAAAGATACTATTTCAAATGAACTGTGACGATAATATCAGTTAACAGACTCCACCTTCTTAACACCGGTCTGACATGACAAATTACCTAAAGGTTGTTTTTGTACAGCTAATGAAATAAAAATGTAAAACTAAATCTAGTGCAATGCTATTATCCATATTTATGCAAACAATGCAAAAATGCTCTATAAAGACAGGCCAGGCAAGCTTATCCAGGCTGGGCCCTGTTGCTTTTCTCAGCAGGGACTGACTGGCTAAGCCACAGTCACATCCAGGCAAAGCCTGTCAGGATTCTCAGCTCATTAGAATCATACACACAGTGACAGGGCAGGAGGCAGATATCTCACTCCAATATAGCAAGACAGATGGAATGTCACAAGGAACAAGGGTCTATGGATAACACAGACACTGGCATGCATCTCTAATTGTGACACGTGTCACAAGTGATTAAGGGAAATTACAGATTTGTAAAAATGTGCCAGAGGTGGTTGATTTAGATGCAAGCAGTGTGCAGTTATGTTGGGAGCTGTGGTATGTCGATGTCAAACTCACAGATTGACTCTGCTTTATAATGCAAAGGACCGTGACACATAATGGTCTAGGTAAGCACATTACAAAACTATTAACCATCATCTGACCTCATTTCTAATATCCACACTTTACTAATGAAAAACAAACTGTGCCTCCATTTATAAAGCAGCCTTTTGTTGTGAAACTGTTGAGTCACCTTTCTTCACAGTCTTCAAAGCCACCACCGTCATTAACCAGATTGACGCCCGTTAGTCATTAAGGAGCTGGTAGCCTACCCCATGTGTTGTCTGGCGAGAAGTGGGCTGAATGTCACGTAACAACAGAAAGCCACCATTTCTCAGCCAGCTTAATGCTTTAAACAAATGTGAATACAAGAAAGAGATAGGAGGAGAAATTAGCATGGAACCCACCAACAAATAAACAAGCTCATCCAGTATCCTGTCGATGCATTCCAGCAATTACAAGGAGTACATATTTAGATGTGTTCAGACAAAAGCTCACAGTAGGACCATAAAAGAATTTCAATTTGGTTGCTCGAGTAATAATTGGTGTTGTTGGCATTGCTGTCATTATGGAAAATACCAAAGGTGGCGCTTTTCTGGGACCATTATGATTGACTGAATAATTCAGAAGTCATTCTGCTTCATCTGTGCATGAAAGGAAAATTATTTTTCTTGCTTTTTTATATTTTTTTAAATACAAAATAAATCTGTAACCAAATGCTTAAAGAAAAAACTGACAGTTTGTGTGAAGACCTTTGTAATGGCATCAACTCAATCAACAGGGGGCACAGAGATGATGTGATTTAATAACTGCACGTATGAAAAAATACATTTATATGTGCATGTAGTGATTCAATCATATAGAGGAGCAGCAGAGACACAGCCTGAGGTAACAGGTTTCCCACCACCTTGAATCTCATATCATAAGAACACTATTTAGGACACTTGAATTACCATCCCTCCTAGCCATTGTGAGAGAAGGAGGACGTTGTGTTTGTGAGAATGTATCGCATACGTCAGTATCTGTGCATGTGTCTGCGTGGGGGGAAAGTATTTTTTGGCGGGTTTTGAAGGTCCCAGTTTCTGCTCTCATTTTAGGAACAATTTGGGACAGTAATTTTCATCATGTAATGATAGCAACTGGTGGAGAATAAATTTAGGATAACCATTATCGGGTCTACTAAAGGTAGTGTTTGTCACTCGGTTTATACAAGGTGAAGATATTAAATAGTGAGAATAATGCTGTAATGCAATTTTGTTTAGCTCAATTGTAATTACCGTAAATCAGTTCCTCATAATTCGAGCAGGTTGAACTCTTCAGAGGTTGTTTATGCTTTCCCCTTGGTCAGTGTATGCCATGTGGTTCCATGAATATGCGCTGTTGTTCAACTTACATAAGCCCAGTCTTGTTATTGAATAGCTGCACCTTGTGTACCCTCATTTTCTACAGCTGGGAGATACCTCTGGTAAACACTACGATAATAATAATTTTCCTCACAGCCCACAAGTGGTTTTATACAGTGTTGTTGGCTAAAATAGAACAAAGAGCCCCAGTGATATGCTGCTTGGCTGCTGTATGTCATTTATCTATTCATAAATTGCCTGAACTACACCTGACTTTAGACATTAAATAGGTAAGGCCAGTGTTAAGGCCAATTAATGCTTGTCATCCATGTCACAATGTACACAAGGGACCACAAGGCTATGCGTAAAGTCAATTTTGTCATCCACTGAAGTCCATGAAGGTATGCACACCACTCTGTGGATGTTCGCATCAAGCCTAAAATGTGTGAGTGCATGGACTTTTTACACTGCAAGGGTGTCGACTGCACAAACGCCAGAAAGATAAATGGTGATGAAAACATAAGGAGAAACAGTTCAAGGAGATTTTCAACATCCACACCTTTATAATTCATCTTTAAAAGAGTTGTAATTGAAGTAGCCACCGTTGGACTTTGGAGGTGCTTAACTTACTTTGAATCGTGTGCGATGTACACTCACTGTGCTCGGCATATCTTAGGAATAATTAAGTGCAAAGCTACAGCCAGCCTTTCTGAAACATCCATGGGCAGCCCTGTGAATTATTCTGTGCTCGATATGAGGGGCAATGCAACGTCTGTGTAGCAGACTGATGCTTCCCTGTTGTAGTATGAAATGAGCCCCATGTGTGCGTCCATTGTCTACTTTCAAAGTCTGATTTGATCTGGGCACATACATGCTGAACGCATGAATTGGCCCTTGTACTTCTGAAGTCCATGAGCACATAGGTCAGCATAATGTAAATTTCATCATCTGCCAAAGTCCGCGAGAGTCTGCACAAACCTCTTAATGGCAACCCAATTAGTGTCCACGCAACTACTCTACAAGGGCAGTAGTGCCCATTCACTGAATATACAGATGCCAACTTACTGCACATGTAGCAAATTAAGCCCTTCAAGCTGAGTCCAAGCAGATTAGAAAGTAGTATAATAGCAACAAACTATGCGTCCGTAGTGTACGCAGCAGTCCATGTGTGCGTCCCAAAGGGAGTAATAAGGCAAAGATTTTCTGCAGGGGGCCTTATAGACTTACAAATGGCTACTTTTATTGTTTACTGCCAATCTCATGTCTCATCATTGTTGTCATAGAAGGAGATGGCAGCAGACCAGACTATTGTCCTACTTTCATATGCATCATTGGTGAAATGATACCACAGGTATACTCAAACAACCTGACATAAGCAAGTTATTTTACACTGGAAATGACACTGTGAATAACAAATTATTGGAAGATGTCCTTCCATTGCTCGCTGTACATTTTGGCTTATTTATTTATTTATTTTTTAAAGTCTGTATTTTTCAAGTATTGTTCAATACTTGTTGAATTAAATCAATAGTTTGAAATAACACTATATATAATCTATATATCTGTTGGATTAACAAGAATTGCTGACACAGTGCAATGTCAGTTTTGCTTGTGCCACCGGCAGAGCTTTTACAACCACAGCTATCTTCAGTAAATATGTTATGGAGAAAAAAAAACTAACTCTTGTCTTTAAACTCATGACGACAGAAAAATAGTGAAGTTTGTTTACTGCAGAGCAAGGTATTGGAGGGCCTCCTTGAGGTAAATATTAGCATGTAAATTGTATATTGATCAACTCTGACAAATCAATTAACACTTAACATATAGACATTTAGTGTAGTCTGCAGTCTAGGGGGAGCTTACATTGGATCAAAGTCACAATATCTTTGAAACATTGTGTTTCTTAAACAGTATGTGTGGATCTGTAGCTGCTGTAAAGCCCTAAAACAATAATGGGTGAAAAATAACTTTTATCTGTCCTTGTGCTACAGTAGGTGACCTAGTTTTAGCATGACAAACTTTGCTCAGATACAATATTAGAGGGATGGAATGTCAGTGTCGAGAAATGTCAAGAAAGGAGGCCTGAGGAGATATACAGCACAGACTGAGACTAGATCCACACCATAATCTCATGGATGTGGATTCAAACAACCGAGACTGATTTTTTTCGCATCTCTCAAAATGACACAACAATGCAGATAACTATTCATTCACACACAGCAGGTCTCTTAAAGTTTATTTTTGACTTGTTTAATAGAAACGTTAAGTGAGCATATTACCCACTGTTTGCAAGTAAGTAGGGATGAATGTTTTGTTTTGTCTTTCAATAAAGCTCATCATGATTCGATTGATCATCTTGATGGCAAGTTCCCGGCTTACCAAGCAAACAATAATTCCTGAGGTGTTGCACTGATACCCCCATTCAAATCACTACTTCATACTTGTGTTGCTTGACAACAGAAGCAGAATAAGATGTTATTGTGCGGGGTATATTGATTTTCAAAACAAGCAATCACAGCGAGAAGAGGAGGTGACAAAAAATTGGCTTCTTAACACTGCTGCCGAGTATAAGCACTCCTGCAATATCTGAGAAGATGACAGGCTGACAGTCACTCGACAGCATTTTTGTAAAGTTCAGTTTTCTCCGTCCAAACTACAAAGAGAGACGGAAGTAAGAGTGTTATGAGAATGATAACATTTTGGGACAGACAACGCCGGGTAAGTGTGAATGGAACTTTCAAATTTATTCAAAGCACAACAGACATGGTATCAGAAGAATAGAGGGGGAGGAGGGATGTGGAGGCAAGAAAAATAAGAAGGACAAGTAAATAGGAAAATATGTAATGATAGAGAAGAAAGGGAATGAGAAAAGAGGTCATTAATTTTGGACTTAAAGCCATTTTAAAGAATAAAAAGCTGGGCATGTAGAAGAAGACAGTACAGAAGTTGAAACGAGGAAGGTGAAGAGAAGAAGGTGGTACCAGTGCTTGCTGGGCAGTTGAGAGAGCTTTAACCTTTATAAATGTTGACAGAAATCTGCTTGCTGAGAAATGTTGTGCAATCGCAACAAAAGCCAGTCGAGCAGAAAAGAACAGGTCATGTTTTCAATGAACGAGTTCCAAAGGCAGCAACCACCAGAGGGTAACAGGGAACTGACCAGAGTGCATGAGGACAAAAAACCTGCAACAGCACCAAGCTACTGGAACCTCTCTGGGGGTTTTTTTCCTCCCAGTACCACCCCCACACTTTTTTTTTCTAAGTCAGTATTTACAGTAGAGCTCCTCATTCCTCAGTCCTGCATTCTTCTACTCTCTATCCTATACCTTCACATTTTTATTTTATAACCTTGGCTATATCCATAAGCTCAGCACATGTTTTTATATCCGTCCATCACGACCTGCAGAACATAAACTATAGGGATCCAAGCACAAACAAAGCTCTTAGTAAAGAAGATACTCTGCCTTACACACGTATACCTGGTGGCCTGCCTTTTAAAAATGTAAAATGGGAATGAACACTCTCACCTGCCAGCCCTTAGGCATTGTTTCCAACTCTCATGCATCACTGAAAAGGTGCATCAAAAATACTACTTGATGATATCCAGGAGTCTCAAGGTCAATTTGTCCATCTCTGCTACTACGGACTGTATTTCTACAGCACAATTCCTTCATAACATATACCCAAGAGTGATTTCCACAAAAGCAAGGAATCATAGCAAAAAACTAACAAACAAAGGCCTTCCCCTGCAGAATGATGGAGACAAATAGTCTCTTTGGTAATCACCTCAACAAGTACACATGACCACAACCTCCCTTGACATGCAGGTAAAAGGCTTTCAGAGGTAGAATTTGAAGCCCCTATGGACAAGAGCCTCAGGCAACCTTACTGCACATTTTAATTTACAAGGTCGGCCTCACTTTTAATCACAGTGCAAAGTGCAGAGAACAAAATATACAGTAGCAGTTTAGATGTGACTGCAATCAAGCAGTCATTGCTAATCATCTGAGTTCCTGATCAGCTGTGATAGCGCAAGCATTAACAATGTTACAAGTAGGGCCCTGGAGCAGGGGGTGAGAGTATCAAGAAAATGCATAATAAAGGAAAACCCAACCCCAATCATGGAAATTAAAAAAACATTACAAAATCAATAAGTAGCCTCCTTACAGACATCAACGGATTGAATTAGTGTTAAATGAATAAATGTGATTTCCATTTACTGGTGTCACTCTATTGTAGCATATCAATCTATTATTTGCCTGTGAGTGTTTGCTTTTGCATGTGTGTCTATGCGCGTGCAAAGTAGATGTAAGTGAGGGATAAAAATACAATGTGTGTGACTTCAATTTCATTGAATTCATGGTTTCTGTGGTTGACCCATACACACAGATCCCCAACACAAGTCTAATCTGTTTCACTCTGATGGTCCGAATAGGATATTATGTAATCTGCAATTGGGTGTCCTGGCCTGTGTATTTGGTGGATTCATATTTCACAATATTGCCATTTATCAAAGATACTGAATTAACTTCAGTAAATCATGAGTATCCACTCATATGCACAGCATGCACCAAAAGTCTCATTGTTAAAATAATACTAAACTGAACACCATCCTCTGATGCCTGCCAACTCCAGGTCTTTTATACGCCATGAGTCTTGCTCAGTCATAGTTTACTCATTGGCACTGTCTGTGTAGCAAACATGAGTAAGCAGTACAAGTTTATGACTAATGGCTCATCCATCCATTCATGCATGCATGCATGCATACATCCAATTCTATTCAAATTTAGGTTGATGAATTCATATTTTCATATATCATGTACACAAGCAAAAAAGAAAAATGCACCTTTTCTGTGATGATCCGGTCCACACATTGTTTCCCTGTCAAAGGCAGCTTGCATTGGTCCAAAATCTTGTGCTTTCCTCCCTGAAAAAAAAGGCAGCTGGTTAAAAGAAAGATCAGTATTTAATGTTAGCCAGTTAATCCTTTAAGTCACTTCAAATAATGTGTTAATTCATTCAGGGATGCATCTTAAATTCTAAAACATTGCAGCTGGTTGGGTACATTCATCCTAAAGGACATAAAGCACATATTCCATGTGAGTGTGTCTCAGTTTCACCTGTGGTAATCTTTAGGAAAAGAAGCACACATCCAAATGCCTGTCTGAGAAGTATACATCATACATCAACCCACCCCCCACTTCATGAATGAAAACAGGCTTCAGGGCTGTAAATTTATGCTCACCTGCTGCACCATCTGGACTATAGCTGGGCGCCAGACAGAGACCCATTAGCAAAAAACAGCATGCTTTTATGAATGCAGAACGTTACACTGCCCTTGCATCACATTGGTCTGGACTTTCTAAAAGTAAACCAATTCAACTGAATTGTCGACTGCTATTGTCAGAAACCCTGTGGGGTTATTCATCTCTTACTGCACCAGTGCCAGTCTAAATAATCAGTTCTTCCCGTAACACCAAGTCCAATTCTAGAGTTGTATTCAAATGAGCTGAAGATGAGCGAACAGGAAATGTTTTGTGTGCAGAATTTCTGGTAAAGAGGCATTAAGCAATCCATTAACAAAGTGATCCTTAATCAGCCATAACACTCACATTCATTACTGTAGGAAGCAGATACAAGTACGCTGGTGAAGGTACTATCATGGGAAAAGGAAACTGCCAGTTTAATTTGACCTGGACATCTAAGAAAAGGAATGAGTCTTTTTGGGTGATTTGCAAAGGCAACGTTAGTGAGAACATTGACAATAAAAACATGTGCTGACACACTCATACATGTGTTCACACCTTAGCTGAGTGCTCCATGGTGACCACCACCTTGGTTCCAGCGCTAGCCACCAAGTCCATGGCTCCTCCCATTCCCTTGACCATCTTACCCTAAGAGAGGAAGATAAAAACAGATTTATGTTTCAGTTATCTCATTTATTTAAGGTTGGACAAAAGCACCTTGCATTGTTAAAACAACCCAAGTTCATTGTAAAACACACACACAAAATAAGAGTGAATAAAGGCAGTCATGTAGATTGCTGGAAAGAAATGACAGCAATACAGTTTTTCTAGCTATTCAGGCAGATTCTTCAAAACCAAATTCTCCTCTATTGAAAATTCAGAAAAGTTTACAAATCTGCTTTGTGTCTTCAGTGCAAGCTTCTAATGCTTTGTACTCGGTGAAGCCTAATTTTATCCCTGTGCCTGTAAGACCCTGAAACGCACTGAGACAGAGAACAGGAGGAAGAGATTAAAAAGGATATATAGCATTAGCAAAATATGGTTACAGTGGCAACACCACAAAGGTTTGCCAACTAATGCTGTTAAAATACCCACCCCAAAAATCCAGAGTATCCTAAAAGAGTCATTATTTGTAGGGGTTACAAAAACATTTTACATTTAAGTATAATTGATAAGAGGAGGTAATGAGGCAGGCCTAGAAACAAAAATAGTGAAATGCAAAATGGAGCTTACAGATTAGAAACCATTATATCTGAGCAAATCCTACAAAAGTGAGAAAGAACATGAGTATATCCAGTACCTATAAAATTCTACTATATTACAAAACACTACACAAATTTTAATTGGGACCATTGTTTTTAGTAGAAAGCAGCTCCATTGAAAACTGCTGGCACTGTATTCTGTGGATTATACAGAGCAGCAAGGAGGCTGTTTTTGGAAAGGCATGTTTTTTTTTCATGGTAGCTTTCCATGCTTTGGGCACTCCAAACCAAATTACATTCACCACCTTTGTTTAGGGGCACTCGCAAAAATGTCAAGGACAGATATCTCAAAACCTGAGTAAATTAAACCAACGCTATCTGAGAACATAGATCCACAGTCACTGGAGGTGAGTGGAAAAAAAAACATGCTTTTGCTAACTGTGCAATTCAAACCCTTAGGTGTCGGAGGAATGTGTTCAAAACTCATCGTTCTTGGGACAATGTGAATTGTGTGATTAATGGTCAAAGGAAATGAAAAATGCCCTGAAATGGAGCAACAACATGATCTCAGTATTTAGCATTCTGATGAATTTGGTACCAGTGTAAGAACAGTCTTGGTGCTGTGAGGGAAGTCTTCTCCAGAGATGGCTTTCACAGCCAAATCTTTAAAGAAAATGGCTGCATGTTAACCTAGGTCACAAGCCAGGTCTCAGGAGTAACTGCTAAAGGCTTGTGTTGCTGGCAGACAGACTAATGAGTGTTGGAAAAAATGACTGTAGACCATAGCTCATCCACAAGAATTCAGGCACTACTGTCTCAGATTTTAGGCAGACAAAAACACAATGGCAATTGCAAAAAAAAGTGAGCAGTGCAGAGACAGGCAGAGTTCAGGCATGTTCACAGTTCCTTTTACCCTTTTTCACCTTACATTTTAAATTAGCTGTTAGAATAATACTGTCAAAACGAAATAATTTAAAACATGCCTGAATGATAGGTTTCCTGTGTAGAAAGGTGTACACTAAAGCTTTGTCAAGTTAGAATTCAGTGAGCAAATGAAATAAATGTGCTCTTCAATAAAAAGTAACTTACAGTGGGTTTTGATTTTTAAGAGGGTGCTATGAAATGTAGTTTATAAAAAGCAATCTAAAAGATCATCACTGCAACTGAATTGCCAACTGGGTGAAAAACTGTCTTCCAGTTTCACATTGTTCCCAGCAAAGAAGGTTTCCAAATACGGAAGGCTGACATGCAGATATGGCCACAGGGTGACGGCTGAGTAACTGAATTAGAATCCCATTTCCTCATCAATCATGTGAAGAGCCTGTTTTGCTCTCTGCTCAATAACCAGAGGATATATATGCCAAGTGTGGTGCATCGTAAGGATACTGTCAGCCTCCAGGGAGGCCAGCTGGGTAGAGAAGATATGAACTGAGAGCAGGAGGAGGTTGGAGAGAGGAGAGGTGGGTTGGGGGAAGTAAGGAAAAGCATCGGCTAAGAGGCTGCATTTAATTTAATATGCTTTACTGTATGATCTTATGGAAGCCCGATTGAAAGTGGCCTGCTCATCCCATATCCTTAAATTAAACTACTAGCAACTATATTATTAAAATAGTATCCATTTTGATATTCAATCTTTAAACACAATTTCTCCACCTTTTTTTTCCTTAACTGTTTTCATTCGACACCCAGTAACTCTATAGATGATGCTCCAACAGATATATCTGATCAATGTTAATGTACTTTGTGACACTCAATGGGCTAGGCGGTGTGTGCACAGGCCTTAGGGGATAACACTGTCTGACCAGATAGTAGCACGTCAGGATTTAAAGCAGCTGCCTGGGCTACTCACATGCTAATGTACTCCACCCCGCAACAATGCTGCTGTTAAAAAAAGAAAAGAAAAAGGGATCTGTTTTTGAGATCATAACCACACTAGTGTTGGTCTATTTTATATTGTGATAAATAAAAGAGTCATTGCAATAATTACTGTTGGCAGGAAATTACAAAATTATCTTGTTTTGTTGTGTAATCAATTAAACTGCTGCTGGAACCACCTTTGACTCTAAAATGGAACGGGTGTATTTTTTGGACTACTGAAAATAAAAAGGCCATCAATTTTTTGATTGAAGGTTAACTTTGCAATACGGTGCCTGCGCAGCCAAGTATACAGGATCTCGATTACATGTGTGTGAATGTGTGCACATGGTTAAAATATTCACTAATACTTGTGAACTTGTTAAATATTCAATACTGTATTAGAATAACATTGATGTGGAGACTCACATACAGATTGGAGCTCAGGTATTCAATGACTATTGTCAGTGACCTATATTGTTAGGAGGATTGGCATTTGCTTGTCTTTTATTTTCAGCTTTGCGCATGGTTATCAGAGCCAGCTTTGATGTAAGCTGCTCTATGCAGCAAAACCCAAGACTTATTATGATCTACAATTGCAAGAAAAAGTATGTGAACCTTTTGGAATTTCATGGTTTTCTGCATTAATTTGTCATAAAACGTGATCTGATTTTCATCTAAGTCAGGGGTATTGACAAATATAATGTGCCTAAAATAAAAACACAAAAAAAATTCTGATCTTTCATGTCTTTTTTGAGAACAACCATAAAAACCTCATAGTGCTTGTGGAAAAAGTATGTGAAACCTTGAGTTAATGACTTCAGAAAAGCTAATTGGAGTCAGGTGTTAGCATACCTGGAGTCCGGTTAAGAACATGAGTTTGGAGGTGTGGACTCGAGCTACATTGACCTACAAAAACGCTCAAACTTTTTTAATCTGATCTGCACAAGAAAAATACGCTGATGTGAGCCATGCCTCACCAAAAAGAGCTTCCAGAGGATCTACGATCAAGAATTGTTGATTTACATAAAGCTGGAAAGGGTTACAAAGTGATTTCAAAGACTAGAAATTCACCAGCCTACAGTTAGGGAAACGATCTACAAATGGAGACACTTTGGGACTGTAGCTACTCTACCAAGAAGTGGGCACCCAGTCAAAATGACCCTAAGAGCACAACGAAGACTCATCAGTGAGGTAAAGAAACAACCCTGAGTCACAGCCAAAGATTTGAAGGTGTCATTGGAACTGGCTAACATCTGTGTTCATGAGTCTAAAGTATGTAAAACATTGAACAAGCAGAGTGTCTGTGGCAGGACACCATGAAATTCCAAAGGGTTCACATACTTTTTCTTGCAATTGTGTATGTGTGTGACAAAGAACACAATGCGTGAAATGGTTACCTGGGATAAGTTTCTATTTAATTCAATCCTGTTTACTGAAGTAACCGTATTCAATCAAGCCAGAATTTTTGGTTGGTTGTCTGTTAGACTTGCTTTCACATCCTGGAGTTAGACACTATCCTTTGGTAAACCTCATTACCTGCAACTGTGGCAGCCAAAAAAGGTACCACTTAGAATTACATGCCTCACAATATTAGAGGTGGAATCTACAATAATGCACTCGAATGGAACAAATATATTTTCAGAACAATATTCATGGAAAAGAAATATCTTCTGCCTAAGCTGCCAACAAGAGCAGGGTAATTTAGTCATTTATTTAACAAAGCTTTGATGATATTAACCTTGTTGGTTCGACTCAAGCCCCACAGGTTTTTCAATTTCCTCAGCAGTCTGACTGTGTCCACTTGACTGCTGTAATCTTAGCAAAGTAAGACATTTGAAAGAGCCTATCTAGACACATTTCATAGTGAAAACGCATAAAAACATGGAAATATACTGTGACTAATCTCTCTTCTAAGCAGTGCCAAGTATTGTTCAGCTGCTTAAATACAATTCTACAGCATATTCATATATATCATTTAGGAAGAACTGTTGTATATTTTTTTTTACAAAACATCTTCATCTACTCAAATGTGCAAATCAGGCAAAGTTCAGTCTGAAAGGGCTCAAAGGCACTTCTATATTAATGTTGTCCTTTTTTTAATTTCACTATTTGACATTAGAACCAGTAATGAAGAAACCTCCTTGCACTAGTTACCACATATGTTATTTTTGTCTTTTAACGTTGCAACATTTTGCATTTTTACCGGCTTACTGAACCATCTCTTACATTAATCCTAGCCAGAGGCACATATATAGTAGCCTACACATATGTTAATCAAACAGGCGTTAGAGAAGATGTCAGCAATGGAACATCAACTCACATAATGGCTATAAAAGTGAGCAGGACTACAGGAAGCAGTATCAGTGGTGCAGAACCCAGATAACACAAGACTTCTAAAGTTGAAGCTTTGCTGATATGACACCTATCACAACATGTGAGGGCAGAGGCAATGACACAGTCAGTTCAACTCAAACACTTTTCATGGCGAGCCCTCATTGGCATACAATTGAGGCATTTCCAAATAGACATTATATTAAAGGTGCAGCCATGGAACAGCTGAAAAATGTTAGTGTTTTCATACTGTGATTTTTTTGTACATACATCACTGCTGGTCTATCTGTTCAGGAAAATGGGACAAGAGGTGTAGCAGTTGAGAGAAACTCTGAATGCTAAGGTGCTTATGTCCTCTATCCTGTGAACCATTAACTAGAAAACTACAATTCTGTTGCTTTTTCACCGTAATCAATCAGTAAGATTAATTCACAGGCAAACTGAGGACATATACAGTCATGTGAAAAAGTTAGGACACCCTATGAAAGCCTGTGTGTTTTTTTAAAAACATATTTAGACATACGGACATTTAATATCAATTTTAACAATACTGAGAGACAGAAGTAATATAACTAAACTAGAAAAGCACTTAGAGAGCGCAGACCTCCGCCAAGCAGCTCATGTCCACCCATATTGTGATTTCCACAAAAAAAAATCCTGGATCCAGAAGGTAATCCAGAACATCACCAAAATGTAACCGTCTGTTCCTTGTCCCATTATCAACATTTCCTGAAAATTTCATTAAAATCCGTTCATAACTTTTCAAGTTATCTTCCTAACAAAAAAACAAACAAACAAACAGATAAACACCAGCAAAAACATAACCTCCGCTTGGTGGAGGTAACAATTAAAACTGAAGAATATACGTTTAAAAACTAAAAAAAATAGAGAGTCCTGGAATGGCAGAGTCAAAGCCCAGATCTTAATCCCATTGAGATGCTGTAGGGTGACATGAAACAGGCTGTACATGCAAGAAACCCCTCAAACATCTCACAGCTGAAAGAATTCTGCGTTGAGGAGTGGGGCAAACTTTTCTCAGACCGATGTCTACAAGAAGCGTCTCACTAAAGTTATTTCAGCCAAAGGGGGTAACACTAGCTATTAGGGGGTAGGGTTTCCTAAATTTTTCCTCAGTTAGAATATGCATTTTTGTTAATATCTTTTGTTTCATGAATAAAACAAGGTCAATTTTTGTTGTTTACCTGCAATTAAATCACTTTCTTTTCCAGAGATAAATAAAAACAAGATTAGACATTGATATGTAAATGTTTCTTAATAAAGAACTAAATATTTATTGGGGTGTCCTAATTTTTTCACATGACTGTAGGTG